>KN716234.1:119254-134588 GCA_000816705.1 Dictyocaulus viviparus | reverse complement strand
CTTTCCTCTCATTACATGGAGGTAGACAGACGTGGCTACCGAAGAGATTCGAGTAGTAGAATCGTAAAATATCGTAAATTGCTAATATCGTCTCATAATAATCAAAACACTTTTGGAGATGTTCAACTATATTATTGTCACATAATATTTGTACATCTACCTTATTTTGGAGGTCGTTTATCTATTCTCGGAGTGCTTAACTCTATTCAAAATGGTAGACGATGATGAAGAAACAAACTTAACGAGGAGAATTCTTTTAGCCTTATCAATTTAATGATGTATAATGATGTGTGGCACAAGTTTGTTGTAGCATTAAATTTGTTTTGCAAACAACCTATAATAGAAATAAAAGCCTAATGAGTTCCTGTTATGATGAACTTCTGGAACTACAAATATCTATTTTCACTAATGATTCATACGCATGGCAAATCCAGATTACTAGGAATATTATCGATGCAGGCGAATAATGAAGACGAAATGTGACTATTTATATAAAACTTATAGCTTCTCATTTCTAATGACCTAATAAGAATTCAAGTCAAACAATTACTCTCATCAGAAGTTGCTTTTATGACTGTAACTTTGTTTAGCAATACTCGAGGTTGGTAAACAGTGTTTTATTGAAAAGACAATAGAACACAGAAACAGGCTAACGTTTCGACAGAATCGCCTTCATCAGAGCCTAGGAAAAGTCTTTGTCAATTGTGTGGTATATTCAATCAAACACTATCGTTAACCCTGCAAAAGAAAAGCCCTAATCTAAAGTTTTAACACCCAGTCAAACCCACATCATAGGTTCTGATGAGGGTGATTCTGCCGAAGCGTTAGCCTGTTTCTGTGTTCTATTGTAAAACACTGTTAAACGATCTCGAGTATTGCTAAACAAAGTTAGAGTCAAGATATTTAACTCACAAATGTTGAGGTTAAAGGATAGCAGGTCTCGGAAGTTGTTTTCATTTTTTAGAAACCACAATTGATGTCCTACGAGTTGGTCGAAAATCTCTTCTCAGTCCTAATTGCTTCCTGTTTTCGTGTTTAATGCATTTATATGATGCCCTAATACCAGAAAACGAACTATGGCGTTTAGTCGTGCAAACTCGTACTGATAGTTTTTCGCACGAATTCAATTGTGCGAGGGCTGTTGCGAAATTGCCTCATATGCAGTGTTTGTTTGTCTTTTAAAACTTCTAAACTCACAAACAATCGGTTGATTTAAGGCTTAACAGAGCAATTACGGCAAAAACCATCAATATTTCCTTGTTATTGCGTACTTTTCTATCTATGGAGTTTTACAAATAATGGCTTATGAAGTATGAGAAGCGAATAATCGATAAGGAATCTTATGATGATTTATTAGCACTGACAATGAGCTATTGGTGAGATGTTTTTCTTAGCGTTTTCGTTAATAAATGAATTTTATCCACATTATTCGTGCTCGAATAACACCACAGCTCCTCTGTGTCTCTAACATGTCTTTCTAATTTCGTTTCGATATTAATTTTTCTAGCTATTCGTTCAACTTAATCTAATTTCAATTTTCATAACAATTCGTTCGATATTTATTCAAATTAGAAGAGAATTCTAGAAAAAGATGTAAAGTAGGCGTATGACAATAGAACGGTAAGATTTTTACTTCAATAGTAAATCGTCATGTACTCCTCTCCCTCACATCACCAATTGGGCGCAATAGTAAATTCACGAGATCGATACAATTCGTATCGATTTTCTTACTGGATTATTCTGACAGTTGTTTACGTTCCTATTAATTAGATAATGTTTTGTGATTAAATTGTTTTCTTATGACACATTATTTACTAGTAAATTATTTTCTAGCCCATGAATATTTTCTCTATTTGCAAACTATATTTTTAGAACGGGATTGAACTGTCCACTACTGTTCTTATAATATATAGCGTTGCGTCATAACAGCCTCGTATTATTGCGTCATAATAATTATTCAAATGCAATAAGCAACAAATTTTCAGTAACAAATATCCATTTCGGTAACTCAGCAACCATCGTTGACTCATCTAATCAAATATTATAAGATTATCATATACGTAACTCAAATGCACTAGTATTGACGCGGTTCCTCAATCTGTGGATTTGATAACCATGTCCTATCATCATTCAATCGATAATTATCATTTTGCCGTGCGTTTCAATGTTAAATCACAAAGAAAGTGGTTACGGTAGAAATAAAGTAGTGGTGCACCACCATCAAACGAACTAACAAAAGCAAAAAATACTACATTACAGAGAGATATTTCAATAGCTATCGAACGTTAATATCATATAGAACACTTCAGACCTGTAAATATTATTCAGTTTTTTTATTTTTTGAATTTTGGAGAGTAAGTAGTGAAGTCTTTATTATTTTAATTATGCTTTGTTTATTGATAGTATTTAAATCGCTATTTAATTTCATGATTAAAGATGAATTTTTATCTACAGCTGCAGTTGTTCTCGTTCTAAAAACCGACGTGTTATTCCATAAAACTCCGTTAAATATTCAAAATAGAGGGGATTCTTCCTCCTTGAGGTTTATGTCGGAAGCTCCGACGTCACGTAAGCTGGATGGAAAATTACTGGATACAGTTTATATATACAATTCCATGTGTAGAAAATGGTAGAGTTAGATGATTCTCATACTACGCAAATGAGAGCGAGAATCCAAATTATTCACCAACGCCAGCGACCAAAGATCGAAGACGAAGCCGCTTGCGCTATGCAATCATATACTTAAAAGGATGGATGAGTGATAACCGGTGGACACAAGCCGTAAGTAATTGAATTCCAATGAATGCCATACGCAACATGAAAACATCACATAACTGATTGTAAGAACTCTTTCACAAAGGTCTCAAAAAGTGCTCCTCAGCGAACCCTTAGAGCAAAGTGAATACGTTCTACTGTTGGACTGTTCTTGCGCACGATAAGGCAAACGATATTTTACTGATATCCGCTTAACTTTAGTTCTCTACTGGTATACTCATGAGCTTTAGGTTTTTTTCAAAAGAGAAAACGTCGTAGAAAGTTGAATAATAAGCTCTATTACGACGACTCATCACAGGTCTTTTGATTTTGTTAGTTAGTTGGTGAGTGTTGCAGAGTATTTTTGAGGTTTTGAGGAAGGATAATAGGTCGAAAAACTTTTTGCTGCTTTATCATCTTTAATCATTTCTCTGTCTACTGCACATAACACAGAGTGAAGTAATAACATCTGTTGTTTGTTTGAGTTGATCATTTGGTGGTTTTTTTTTCTGTTTTCGTAAGCTCTTGTTTATCTATATCGTCTAAGTAAATAATAAACATCGCAAGGAGAAAATCATAGGAATATACACTATGTGTTATTGTTAATATAAATCGCTCGAGCAAATTATATGTAAACATTACGTGACAATAACATCATCGAGAAATGAAGTAAACATTCTTTTTTTCCATCCTATCAGAGTACAAAATCAAATTATATGTAGTACTAAATTTCCAAGTTAAGCAATAAAGTCAATGTTTCCATTAGAATGAGTTTTTTTTTCCTCGAGGTAGAAATTTCCTAGCTGAATCACTACTATTTTCGAGGATTCTCATATCATATCATTAAGTGAAGAGTTATTGCATAAGGCAAATAGTACGAAACTGAAATCATAATGATTCTTTGTAAACCAATAAGTATAAAATTTATCAGGATGACCTAATTTGCATGTGAAGCAGAACTCACTCTACAACAACGTGGAAAGGTTCATTAATTAAGAAATTATCAAACATGAACAGTTAGAAATTACTATTAACTTTAAGTTTAAATGATGTTCGGATTGACTTCTGAACTGGAATCTGTTATTACTTAGGTACATCAGCTAGTCTAAAAATTAAAGTCAATCACTTTGAAGCTTTTCTCTAATTCTCACCTCTACCCATATTCTTCATAGTAAGCTTTGTTTTTCAAAAACAAGTAGGGATATTTTTGTTATGCCACGTTAGAAGCTGATACCCAAATGGTCCGTTTATATGAAAAGGTCCTAATGTTACAAAATATATTATATCCAATTGCTCTGTTTCCAGTAAAGCGAAATTTCCTCCAAAGCTCATCATTAAACAACTGTACGATGAGTTTCAGTCGCTGAATTCTTATCGTAAGTAGTCTCTAGATTTTGTGGATGCGATTCAGAATTACAGCGATCCAGAATTACACTTTTGATATACTTTCCAAGAAAATGTGTACAGTACTTCTAAATTATTTTGATTACATCAATACGTAGAGAAATAAATATTATTCAAGCATGTAATTTACCATTAGATTATTAATTGAATCATTACTGTTTTTTGTCAATAAATTTGCTTAGAAATAACTTTATTGTTGTGACAAAGTGATCGGATATACTGAGCTGTGTTGATTTTTTTTTACTTTAACCTCTAATTAGTCGAAAAAATGGTATTGATTCGTTATTTAATTTGTCACATGCTCTTCATGGAAATAAACCTTTGAAGGAGAGACGGTGTCAAAATTGATTTGATCAATGATTGTGACGGTTTTTCACTCAGACTGGCCGTTCACTGAAAGTTGATCAGAGCCGCAACAAATCCAGTTGCGATTCAGATAATCATAACACAAGCGAAAAGATTACAGAGGAGAAGCCCAATATATCGAACACAAGCATGAATACAATTTAATGCAGTGCGGTTAAGTTCAATAGCTAAGAAGTTGTCCCTCATCACATTCGGAAAATTCGTTCGACGCAATACATTCACATTTTCGATTCGCTTTTGAAACGCAAAGAAATTGATTCATTTCTCGAACGACTGGTTGGTAATGACGAGAAGTCGATAGATAATGACAATATGAATCGGAAAACATTGTGGTTGAAGCATGACGAACAAGTAAAAAAAGAAACATCGACTTCAAAATTCACCGAAGAACACTGTTGTGATAACGACTCACCGAATTGAGCGAAGAAACTGAAAAAAGCGGTTAGAATTGATATAAGTCGATGAATTTGCTATCCGATATCGGAATGCGAAGCCTAACGCATTTGTTAACCAGCTGTCGTCAAGATTTATTAAAACTAGGTAGGGATTTATTTCGTTAATGCAAAAACAGATAAATTCTTCGACAACGCCGACAATGTAAAATCTCATCTAGTTCAGTTCTTATGCTGGCAAGAATCAAGTGTTGTATAAGCATGAGATTATGATAATTCCTGAATGTAACAACAAACCATCCAGAGAAATGAGCTACATGTGATCTAATAAAGTTATATATTTGAAAGTAGATCCAATGACTTAGCTGGCAACTGAATATGGTTGTATGTGAAGCACTACAGTAGTAACAGTTCGTGAAAAGCATACACATTGATTGGCTACTATAAGTGAGAAATGTATGTTGTGAATAAGCTGAACACTGCATATGTTATCAACGATGATGGTCTTTTTCTAACATTGTTTCTTATTAAATGTCGTCATTTTATGTTGCAACACGTGGGCAGAATAGTTTCTGCTCTCAAAAAAAGTCTATTATACACATCAACTTGAATATGTAAATTTCCTACATGGAACAAATATAGGATAAAGTTATAATTGAGTAGGAGCAAACCCCTACTCCACCCCTTCCCTCACTCCCCTGTATCTGTGAACATTTGAAGCACTTGTGTTTTTTAAAAAATACTCAGCTGTGGAAGGGAAGAAAATATGAAAACATGTTATTGCAACAGAACGATTCTGTTACGTTTACTCTACATGGCCGACTCTTAGTCGTTATGAATCCTTTTGTTTTCAGTGCAAGCTTAACCAATAAGGCGGGAATTTTCCGTGATTTCAAACAACGACGACCAACACTTGAGCTGGTCATGTGAACAGTGTTAGTGCAAAGTGCTACTGTTACGAATGTAGCACGTGTTAACTTTTTTCATGTACTTTGTTAGTATTGATTTTTGATTTTGATGGATAACTTGTTTGGCTTCTTCTAGGATTTATTGACTTTTCCATTTCTACCGAACATATTATTGATATAGTAGGCTGAAAATTCTGTTAGTTATAAACAAGCGATCAACATTATAACGAGTTCGTTTGAAAAATATTGTAATCTGGGAATTGCTTCCACTGAACACCCTTCATCTCGAATAATGAATGAAAACGTCATGTTAAATCTTCGTCCGATACTGAGTCTATGAGGATGATGATGATGCCAGAATGTCATTCTCTCAAGTGTCGAAGATTATTAGTTTATTCATTCATGCAATCTCCAGAAACTTATCTTTGCATGCTTTTCCTATCTTCAAAACAGCAAAGATATTCTTCCGAATGCACTGTTAACTTTTTTTGTACATCTTATGAAGCTTTGTATATGAGGAATTTGTCTGCTTTTGAGTATATACCCTCAGTTATTTTTATTTATTCACACTTTTAAGTATAATTTACATTCAAAATAATTTAAGTTCTATTAGGTTCAATATTTGAACGGAGGAAAACCGAAAAATTACTTTAATTTTCCCATTAGCGTGATGATAAGATGTTTTCGTCTGGTTTTTTATCTTATAAACGAGTCATCAATAAAGTCATTCAATTGAAGCATATCTAATCGATAACGCATTGTTTAATTATAATATTTACTTAATGAGGTAATTTCTGAAACCAGGAAAATCAAATAAAGAAGCACTGAGTGTGATGAATGTTCAGTGGGAATTTCCATAATGCTATCCAGAAGACTAATTTTAGCTAGCGAATGTGCTGTTGACGATTGAACAAAATGAAATGCGTATATAATTTTTTTCCTAAAATGTATACAAATTAGCTCGTTAAGCTTACTGCTCCGTTATTTATTACTAATAATGTTTATTTGTTTGTTTATTCTAACATATATCATTTGTTTATTGAATTGATGACGTAGTCGTTTTGTTTCGTTGATACGTTTAGAATTCCTCTATTCTATTCGAGTTCTTGGTAATCGTGCTCTAAACCAATGAGTCGATGGTGGATGTGTGTTAATGACTTGCAGCGTTCAACTGTTTTTTTTTCTTTCCTTCTTCTTAAATCAACAGATGTTTAACCTTACGAAACAAATTTCCTAACAGTTTATTGACAAAAAAGCTAAGTTCAATCTTGAAGTGAGAGTCATTCTGAGTACCACATTTACATACCTTCATAGGCTTAGCTACTGCTATACTGCTATACATTTATATAATCAAATAATTTTCAATATTCATAAACTCTGGAAATTCTATTATCCATCTGAATGGTTTATGAATAATAACAGCATAGCATCTGTGCTGACCTCCGTCTAAACTCCCGGCACTCACTTTGCCATCACTGACTAGTGTGATTTTCGACTTGATCTTGAAAATTCCGAGCAAACGTTCTTTTAATTTAGTTATTCAATAAAAAAAATCACCCATTCAATTCACTACTATATTTCGCCAAGAAATCTTTTTTTTCTGCTCAGCTCTTTCTATCATGTTCGATTTTCATTTAACAGTTTATTGTGGTGGTAATTTGTTTGTTGTGCTTAATGATGACGAACGGCAAGTAAAGAACAAACTAAGAAAAATTTTGGGTAGTAAAAAATGCAATTCTCTTCAACAACTTCTGAAAATGCTTGCAGTTTTACCGAACACTAATATTATAAAGTATATTACTTTGTAAATTTGTAAATCAAAACAAAACCTATTTATTTGCGTTCTGCTTTGTTTTTCACATTTATTAGTTCCAAAAACTAGAAGATTTTTTCCCTCATTCAGAAAGAGTATGAGTTTTTTTTCTTTGTTAGTAATCGAATCGAACCGTCTTCGATAGCATTTATGCAATAGAATAAGTATTCAAATTACCAATGCTTAGATTGATGCTTTGTGATAGCATTTTAGATGCATTTCAATAGCCAGCACTCACTATATGAGTTAATACGGAGTCTAACGATCCCTTGTTTGAGTTTTCACGATGGCATCCGTTTTCTGTAGGAAATTTTTTAAAGAAATTTTAGCACAACTTAGACAAGTGTGTCCGACGCAGCTGAAAACTATTTGTACTTTGCCTTACAAGCATGTGTAATTTGATTTGATACCTCACATCTAATGAGAGGAATTTGAATCAGTTACAAATACACTGAAATTTTAAATGATACATCGAATACGGACAGTATATACAGGAGTACTTTTTCACGAAATACTTTGTATCGCTTGCATTATCCAATCAATGATCAATCGATTTGCTCTATTACGTCAATAGTCACGCAGGCAGACCCGCATCGTTTTCCAGTTATTCGGAAATCTATCCACGTAAGAAAAAAAAACTACATTCTTCAGCTGAAGCTCAGTAACTAATATAACGAGGCTGAAAAATTATTCTATAGCGATTTATCATCACTGTAAGTATTGGTGATAGACTTTTTTCCTCAATCTTAGAATCAAATTAAAAAATATCGCTATCATTTTTGAAACAAGTTTGGATTTCCTCACATTTGTAATGTTGACTGCCTTGAAATTTCCGTATCCTTGCGACCAATGTTCGCTAGGAAATTACTTAAACAGTCACGCCTTTACCGTACGTCATATTCAGTCTCGTTTTTTTTTTCTTTCTGCTTGATTCTTCAACGACACGATATGCACTATACTTTGCTGCTAAACTGCCTGAGGTATCTCGACGAACCTATTCACAATTCATAACAGAACCTGTAACTCCTCGTTGTAACAGCTTATTATTCGAGTGTTACCGCATTGTTGCATTACGAAGTAGACATATATCTGAAATTTCCTTAACCATGCTGGTGTTTCATTCTTTCAATGAAAATCTATCGTTGTATGGTTCGCTATTTTTCACATCCTTCCGAAGTTATCGAGTTCTCAGTAACTCTCAATAATAAAACTTCAATTTCATGTTGAGTTCAACCAATAATTCAGTTCTGTCGTTTTGTTGATGTGTGACTGAGACAAGTCGTTCCATGTAATCGTCTTGTGTTCACTTCCTTTCCATAGTGACATACACTACAACCCACCATTGAATTCGTTCGTCCAGCTTTTCTAAATCATTATTCTTTTTATATTTCTCTTATTTTTCATGATCAAAAGGAGCTTATTAGTTGGCAAAGATTCTGATTCTCGAATTCGTTGTACTTACATGAGAATGCCAATTAAGAACTACATAATAGATACATCTAAGTAAGATCTACTTAGGTGTTGCACTTCTGAACACTACTGAGATCAAATGAGAAATACAGATAGTAATAATGCTCCATATTGGTTTTGTATTTTGTTCGAGCAATAAAGTACGAAAGAGAAGTGCTGATGAATGCTTTACGATGCTTCTGAAACGTGTCATAGTGGAGCGTTTTTTTTGGGAAAATATTCATCAATGGCTCAAAACTATGTAGTAGGATTCTCACATTAATTACATCTATTGCGAGTGATAATGCTGAGGAAATATGAACGTTGTAGGTCAAATAACTAATGGTAAATATTTAATGTGCCATCCGAAGTTACAAATGAACCTCTAGAAGATAAAGCCATAACGTTATTCATAATTAGTCTGGCTCACATGAGCTGATTGTAGAGCACACCTGTTGTAAACAACATGCATTCGCTTCCCATATGCAATCAGGGATCGTTGGACTCCGGTTAATTTAAATCGAACAAGCTTTACTGGGACTCAGTTATACACCCATGCCTGTTTTTAATGACCATGATGTACCTTCGGTTGACGTAAAATGTAGAAAAATTTACGTTGATCTGTAAACTTATGAAGAGTTTACGTAAGTTTTTTCGTTGAAGCATAACTTCTTAATTGACAAATATGCGCCAGTGGTGTTTTCGACTTGTTTGCTTTACTTCCGTAAAAATTCTCTGGTGCTTTAAACTTCCAAAGACATTGGAAAAACAATTCATCTCACAGTTTTTCTTCACAGTCAAGTTTCGAAAATCCATTTTTCTTCGGAGTTCTTCACGTTTTTTGTTGGTACGAAATTACGAAAAACTTTTGTTATTTACTATTGCTAGCAGAAAGTAATTTGAATGAATGCATTGTTTTGACGCAATGATGTCATCGTTTGGTGCTTCATGTCACTCCATCTTCATTCAATAGTGCTTGGATCCAATAGTAAATTTCATTATAAATAACATCATCTCTAATGAATTTTGTTAATTTATAGAATAAAGGGAGAGGGAGGAAATTGACAGAAGGAAAAAATTGCTTCATATCTCATGTTGTGAATTTACGATCGAGTGCATAAGCGAAAAAACTTCATGTTTTTAGCATGAGGCTTTCGTCAAATTTCTACGATTCCATCAACTAGTATTCCAATCGAATTCTTCTGTCGGATTCATCATCACATTTATCAAGATTACAACAAAAAGTAGCCGTCAAATTATCACTTTCCTAATATCTTCGCATAAATTTTTCGTTGTTAGGTTTAATTAGTAATGAAAAAATCTTCACGTTTTTCATCTTCATCTACAAGAAGTACATCTTCACTTGACAATAATCCCCAATAGAAACGGCAAGAGAATATCAGTTCGTTAATTGATCCAGATGTGCGACTAGATCCGGTCGGAGCTGATTGCTGAAAAACCGTTAGGTTATTATTTTCATGGGTCGTTCACAATGCGTTTCATCTTTTCACATTTTATATTGACGTCGTTTTTTCCATACCTCTGATGCTGATTATTTTAATGAAATTTCTAACCATTGAACAATTTACGGAGTATTTCTTTTTCGTTTGTTTTCCTGATACAAATATTCCAACAATCCAAAAAAGGTCTATCTCTATATGATGTGAATGTATTTGATAATGTCATTTAGACATGTCACTGGAAAGTGAGAAATTTATGCATATTCTATGATGATGGAGATCACATAGAAGCTGCAAAGAAAAATCGTCTAGAAAACTATCGAACGGAACGGGTCTCGAGCGTTGCTCTCTGTTTGTTGGCTGATCAATAGAGAACAGACCTTCTAGGAGAAGACTCGCATTTTCTGTCCCAAACACAACTCGTACACCCCGTACCGATATGATTTCATTTCTCAATTCCACATTCAAAACATAGAATTTCTTCATCACAAGAGTTAACAATGTAAGCTTGAGAGGAAAAAAACATTGAAATTATAACCAATATTAAAAAGTCTCTGACGTGTATCGATCGAGTTTTGCCCGAAGATGATCCATATTACTTTGTGTCCGTTTTCTTATTGCATATTGTCTTCAATGAACGTCGTACGTTGTTTTTTGAAAGCGCAACCATCATTGGTTATTCCGGTGGTTGATTGCGGATCCGACTGAAAAACGACAGACGATGAATGTCCGGGTTAAGAACAATCGAAAATGTTTTCTTATGAATTTCTCTCGATAACATCTCTTAGTAATGAAATAAGATACGATTATTTACTTTTTTATTAACTTTACTCAATGTTCATTCACTTAGACCGTTGTTTGTTGGTAGAATGAGGTTCTTTCTATTACCTCATTTTCTCAGATGATAATAGAAATACTTGGCGTGGATGTCCGTTCTGCTTCGATTTCATCATACATTACGACAGAAATAGCTGAATTTTGCACGTCATTTAATGAAATTTCTCTACATTATCATTTGCAAAAGGCAATTTTCAATTGATATTGATTGATTGATCATGATTTATGGATTAATTGAAATAACTGAATGATGCATTACGTCATATAGATATTTTTATGGACACTGAATAATGTGCTGCTTTTGCAAGTATTTGTTTTTCTTCAGAATTTCATCTTAGATGACTGTGACGTTGACTTTTTTCCTCCAACTGTCGATAATTTTAGCTATGTGGTTTAGATAGCAATACGTGATAGAACTGCTGAGTTAAGGTGTTTCATAATTTCATGACTCACCACGCGACGAATGATTATAATTATCTTTTATGATTTCGTGTTCTTAAAAATGAGATATCGATCTTATAATAGCTGGTTTTTTTCTAGAAATTTCATAAATTCCGTAAATAATGATGTTAAGCAATGGCTTCTGTAACTGTTTGGTGAATTTTATTCTATGAAGATGTAAAATTAATCTAGTCACAAGATGAGTCATACGTTAAGAAGAACCGGTTTTTTTTTGCTGTAAATTTCATAGCTATCAACGCTGAAAAGCTCATTTTCTCACTGGAATTTCCTACGTCTTCTAGTCATCTCGATATGACATCAATTGGCATTTGGGAAAAACAAAACGGCTCATGAAGAAGCCTGACGAAAATTCATTTATTCAAGTGATGCGAAATGTCATAAACATGACAATCATGTTGTGCTTTTTTAAATTCTTCTGTTGCTGAATTTCACTATTACAACCGTGTTGTTTTGACGAACTAAAAATGCAATTTGAAATGGTTTGTCACAGAGGTGAGAAGGTTTGCTGTTTTTGTGCTGTAAGACGGATTTGATCGTCATCTTACCGTATACCAGGATCTTTTCAAGACTCGCATTTGAATTAAAAGGTTTTGTTTCACACCAAATTATCCCATTCGATTTAGTCTATATTAGTCACGTGACGGGAAAAGTGCTTGCATAAACGCTAAGAATTAAAGAGCAGAAACGAAAATTCATTGTAAAGGAAAAGGTAATCAGTAGATAATGATAGAGGACAATAGGCTATGTAAATACAAACAAAACAGCAATCATCAGAGGTCGAAGTCGAATGATTCGATTGAAGAGATTTGATTAAAAAAGGATAAGAAAGGAAAAGAGTGAAAGCGTTGCCTTGTGATCTCATTATTATTGCGACAACTTTAATAGATCCCTTAGGGTAAGCATACAGTCTTGATATGTGATCTTTAACGTGCTTGACAAATAAGTAATTTGAGCACCTCATGTGATTTCATATAAAATTTCGTGATGTACTTATCCTACCCATTTCAAATAATACGAAAATTGTTTTTCACATCGATGACATCCTTAACGGAGAGGCGGTCATAGACCTATATACCTCAGAAATTTCCTACACATTCACGTAAACATATAGTCGTTCCTATTTGTAGTAAGAAAAATACACAGTGTTAACCGTTTTTTTCGATCTCATATTCGATAAGTCTTCGAAAGAAAAGAAAAGTACATTCCCTTAATTGTTATGTATAGATGTGTGGATTTTTTTTACCATTCATGAAATATGTTGAGAAATTGTTTTGAAGATTATTGTACTGTTCATTTTCATATGTATTCAATTTTTAACTCATAGCCTCCTCTAAATTATCGGCAAGTGGTACTGTACTTGTGTCGTTTCTATTTCATATTGTTTGTCGCGACACTATGCGTTTCTAGATGATTTTCTTTCGAATAGAAACTATATTGTGAAATTCATTGATTGGGAGGAATATTCGATATCATATATGAAAAAATTCTCAGCTGATTGACACCATTCACGACTACACTTTTTCACATACCGTACTACCGTACGAGTGGTTCTAATTTGGTGACACAGCTTGTCACACGAACGCATCTTAGTGATTGTACGTACAACACGACACGACTGATATCACAAAAATCTTTCACATTACCTCCTTACACAACCTAATTTTTATTTTCTTTATTCTCTATAATTACTTTGGCATTTCTAGTACTGAATGTTACTGTCTTAACGTCTAAAAGTGCTATGATTTTCGTCCTTGTTCCATGTCTTTGATCTTGCATATTCAATCACCCTAACTCGATCCTACCGTTTCTTCTCCTATGTGTTTTTGTGTTTTAGCTGACTTCCTTTGTTGCTGTTTGTATGCGATTTCCCCCATTCTTTTCACGTATAGCATGCAATTTCGTCCATTTCTTATCGAGTGATAAACGAAATTTCACCCTTTGAAGTTTATCTGCAAATGCTTGCATGTTTGCTTGCTGTACTCTTCCTCTTGCTCGTTCGATGAAAGATTCTGAGGTTAAGCTAAGCGAACGATGTTTTCATCTTCATCGTCATGCATCTGTTATGATCACTGCGAAACGACGTTGTCATGATTGTTTTTATTCGTTGTGGCAACACAAATCCGTCAACAGCGAACGTTTACATATTCACTAAATTGCTCCATGAAGTATAAAGTACAGTAATATTCACGTTCACGAATGTTCTGTTATATCAACAAATATTGAATAATAGTTCTTATAACATATAAAATAATCTATAAATAAGTTTGCATAAGGGCCTCATATAAATATGCATAACATATTCGGTCGGTTTGAAGCTACGAGTTTCGTTGCTAACTCAAAAACGTGGAATATAAATTTATGTATCTATATAAATATAAATTTTTTCAAACTATGATTAACATCTTCACAACATCACAATCTTCAGAATCATTTCAATTCGAAACGGTTGTCGTCGTCCGCTGTCCAGTGTTGAATGATTTGATGTCCTTGTTAGTCACCTCTAATCGCTTTAACCAAAGCTCATCCGCTTTTGTTTATATGTAAAAAGATTTGAGGAATGTTAGATTGAATAGGGAGATTAATTTACGGTAGTTTTTCACAACGCTCTCATCAATAAATCCCAAGATAGTCAACATACAGCGTCCAAACAATGACGACATTTAAATGCTAGATGTTGGTATGTCATTGAAACTAATTTTTGTTCGTCTTCAAGACTTCTTCCATTGCATTCGTCATCTACGTCGTTGCAAATTCTTAACGAAAATTTCATCATCTGAATGAATGTGCGAAAAAGAAAAGCAGTAGAACAAATATGAACGTCGAGAAAACAAGACAGTTCAACCTTGGTCGAGGTAACGGTAAAACGAGAGGTCTGTTGTCATTCATGACAAGTACAATTGCTTAAAAATTGATATTTTTTTAATATTTTGTGCGTTAAGTGATATTCGACCGTTCGCTTAATTTCATATAAGTTTTTTTTCCTACTTGAACTTTTTGTATAAACGTTTCTTCCTATATGCAACAGAAATGCTCAGTACACGATTATACACTATCTCGTTTGTATCTATATTATATATATATATATATATATATATCTTCCAACATAGAAAGACATACACAAATGGATATACCTTAGATATCGATCTATACAAACAACAACCCATATGTGAACCAACCATCACTCACGCAAGCAGCTTCTCTATACGCATTTATCATACACGTCGCTTATACACGTTCAGCCACATTAAGACAGATGCACACGTTACCTTTTCGTCCTTCACATAATATTTTCACCTTGATCATTTTCAATATTGTATAGTGTATGCTATATATATATATATTAGGATGTATGAGTTTATAGATATACATTTTGATGTATACGTTATTGGCTTTCAATTGGGCAGTCGATGGTCTCGAAAGTTTAGGACATTTTTTTTTATTTTACATTATTTGATCTTACTTTGTTTTATTATTAAATAATTAAAAATG
>KN716234.1:78896-109981 GCA_000816705.1 Dictyocaulus viviparus | reverse complement strand
AGGGTTGACGCTATACAGCTAGTCCTTCTTGAAATGTCGTTAAGCAACATAACATTATAGACGATTTGCTTTATAAAATGTCAGTCGTTTTTCTCTCGTTTTAAAATCCGTAGCCATGTGTTGCAGTGAGAACGGTTTTAGTGAGAGAAAAACGACTGACATTTTATAAAGCAAATCGTCTATAATGTTATGTTGCTTAACGACATTTCAAGAAGGACTAGCTGTATAGCGTCAACCCTGCAATAGAACATGTGGATTTTCGTCCAAGCCTACTTAGTTTTCATGTTGTGTGCTGCAAGGCAAATCTTATTGTGGTACACTGTTATACACTTGTCACATATCTTACCTCTTCTTTTACTGCCAATCTTAACCACAATTTTTTATTATTTCTAATCTTTTGCCGGCATCATTAGCAGAAATGAGAAAAAGAATCGGTTCGCCTATCAGTTATACTCAGTGTGAAAAACTTTATGGCCAATTTTCGCACACAAGTACGTTGTGCTTCAAAAAGCGGCTACATATTGAAATAAAGTGACTGCTCAAATATTCTTAGGTAATATTTTTAGCGAGAATCTAAGCTCAATGCGTGATACTGAGGTCGATTTGTGTGTAACGAACGTTTCACGTTTATTTTCTCATTCATCATCATCATCATCATCATCATCATCATAGATTGAGTTTTATCCGTTTTACAAATTTTACAACAAAACCTAATGGACTATGAAGACGTTACTCATTCTAATGTTTTGAATAAACAATTTCCTCTAAATTGATCGATAAAACAATAGAGCGGGCAGAGTGTATACTCCTTTCGTATTATACGTCTCATGATAATAACGAGTTTCATGTACAAAACATGTGTATAATATCTAGTGTTTTTCATAAGTACATTTACGTTATTATTCAGTGCTCTGATTTCATAATGTAAGCATCGTCACTTACTAATAATTATAGTCCAAAAATGCATTTGATTGTTAAAATTAAGAACACACACTACAAGAAAGAAAGAACTACGTATTGCAGATTGTCAAAGATCGGAAGATCACATCAAACTTTATATGAGTGAAAATTCACTCAGTAAATAGATAGTGAGCAAGTGAAACTCTCATATCTAGTGCGATCTCAAGAAGTCAGTATATGATAGAAACAATACTGTATTGAACACATAAAATAGGCATAAAACTACGTGGTCCTCAACTTATAAGATTCTTTAATTGTATATTCATATATTTATAGAAATTTTCTACGACAACATGCCTGTGTTGACTGGAGGGAACATGTGGGATGGTGGATTAAAAACTAATGCGGCTGACACATGCGTTGGATAGTTGTCCATCCAATTACGCGTTTGCTTGCAGTTTCACAAGTGTTCTGCACTGACGGCAATTGCGCTCTTTGGTCGTAGAACGAACTCTGATCACCTCAATTGCAACGATCGACGGCCGCGCGCTCAGCGTGGTAGAAAGGAGAGGGATACTGGCTGCTATTGCGAATGGCGTATTTACTTCCTCAGTCCGCACTCAGTTGTGCTAAAGGTCGATCGATTAGATTCAATATTATGCTCAACTAAAGAATGCTCGTTTGGCATTAACGACATCGTAATCATCCATTTATGTATTTGTTTATTAGTTGATTAATCATTAGTATCTGGAGTTTGAAGAGATGTTGGGAAACTGCGTTATATTATTATTTTATTAAAGATCCATATAAGGGCACGTTTAACGCGTTGTGGGGTTCCCTATTTCATTGAAAGGTCTTTTATGTAAAATTCGTAAAATGCGAATGAGGTACTCACATGACTGAAAATTCGATCAGAAACTTCTCGACCTTAGGAATATTGATTATTCCAGTGTAGTAACTGAAGCATGCAAATGATTTCCCCTCATGTGCGATCGATTTATAATTTCCTTGCCGGATTCCATACCAAAACCGAGATTGAGATACAATGCCACATCAATACTTTGGGTTTACATTTATATTTCGACACTGTTCTACATTTTCAACATAAAGATCATGTGAATTGGAAAAATGGATTAGAAGCAAAATCGTTCATGTAATGGCTATTATAGTCATTTACATGTATGACTAAAGATCTCTCTAAGATCTCTAGTGAGTTATCTGAAAACTGCATACCCTGCACCTCATATGAAAATTATCTAACTATCCTTGTCATCAAATCAATTGCCTTTACCCTTAGGCAATGATCTGTGCTATTATTTTTTGCGGTTATAGTAACAATTTCACTTGTTACATTCATTCATTGGTATTCTGGTGGAAGTTAATAACATAATAAATATTCTAACGATATAGTGAAGAAAATATTCGTTGAGATAATAGAATCTATTGAGAACTGATGAACTGGAATTATGATAATGCAGCCAAGTTGTCTGACTTATTCAACATTTTAGTTTCAAATAGAAAAAAAACGTTCATTTATTTTTGATCATGAAACTACGAAATTTTAAAAATCGCTTTTTTGTTTCCAAGTTCTTCACCAACTAGATGCTCCAAGAAATCAGAACCTGTAATTTATTTCATTCTGCGTTAATTTAGTGGTGCACTACTTTTACATTCATTTTGTTGCTAAGTGACTTGAGTTGTTGGATTCTTTCACGGATGGATGCAGAACATTGGTGAATTTTATGTATAACAAGGAATAAACACGTTGAAGATGTAAGTAGGAATACTTTTCATGAATATCAAAGAAAAGAATTTCGCATATATCGTGCAACATGAAGAAACTACCTTATTGCTTCTAACGGATCAACCTCAATCTTTTATTTATATTTACATTATAAGAATTTGAACCGCAAAATCATTTACTAACAGGTTTCACTTAATAAAATAATAACTATCAAATAACATTTGAAACCGAATACTGTTATGTCTATTTAAGAAGAAAATCACCATCAGAATATGCAATGTAGATCCAGGGCTAATTCATACTTATTGTTTAGCATTTTTATTTGCAGAACGTGCTAGACAACAAAAATGTAAAAGTCATCTCTTCTGCATAATTTGGTGTTTGGTCTCGTGTATGTCTAACACGTCGCCATTTCTTTGTGCCATTAAGTTTTAGTCATATTAGACCTTTGTAGTTTTTTGATTGTATTGATCCTTACTTATGGATTCTGTTATATCCTGAAGTTCTATAATTTAACTTGAAATGATAACGCGTTGCTATAATGAAAATCTTCTTTTTATCCTGTGATCAAAGTTTTTAAAAAATATTTTGTAATGAAGTTTTCAAATGAGCGTGTTCAAAGGCTTATAATTCATCAAACAACTCACGTAATATGAGTTATTGACTATAACGCGCTTATGATTTATCCTTCCCTCTTATGCTTTTAAAAAGTTTCTACTTTTCTTCAGTGTCCACGATAATCGGTACAATCTTTTTTGAAATAATTCCGCACCTGTTGCATTTCTGTCATTTCTTCTTTTACTTCTGCTTATGCATTTCGTACAGTAGCACAACCCTGTTTCATATCGTAAGATTTGATTTTGTGAGGAAGTTGTCTTCTTATCACTATGCTGTAGTATTACTTCATTGTGTCTCTATCACATTAAAATTGCTTTTCCAAAATCATATATACAGAGCACGTAGAGAAGTTTCTATGTTAAAGAAAAGTGTTGCTAATTCCTTTGACGGTAGTTGTTCTCACGCACCTGCTTTTTGTGGTTTTAATTCCATTCGACTGCAATGGTACATATTTCAGTACGAGGTCTTATGGCCGATTGCGCAGGTCCTTTAAGGCCTGCGGATAGCTGGTCCACAACGGAAGTCCGTTCTGTAACTCATAGGTATACTTCTTATGAGCCAATAATTGATTACAATGTTTTAAAAAATGTCGTTTAATTGCAGTCACGTGTGGACCATAAAAGGATTCAGTCAGTGTGAATGTCGATATTTAGAAACTTCGGCAAAGATTCGTGATCTCACAGTAAGCTCTTTGTTTTCTTCCTGGTTTCTATTGTAATATGTATTTTCATTTTCATCACTAATGTGTGGTGATGACAGTTCTCTGAAAAACGTTATTCAAAAGTAACTTAACTAAAGGCTTCAGTATTGTCATTTATCATTTTTTTATAAGAAATTGTCAAGAGCCATCTAGAGCCAAGATGTATTGTTGCTAAAATCCTATTTTAATCATGTTAGTAATTCAGAAATTTGTTTTATTACAATTACTTGTCAAGACATGCTTGGGAGTTAGTCGATTAGGAAAATCTGAAATGAAATATTTTCACTACTATGCGTGATTACTGCGATATTTTAACCACACTACATTATTTGTCTATAACTTGATAAAGTGCTGGGAATGCCCTCGCGTAGTTGTGTGTTGACTTCATGTCAGCTTTATCTTTCTTAGAAAAAGAAAATACGTTGATCCAAGGTTTCACAAACTATTAATATTCGGTACAAAAATACTTCGAAAACGGCTTGATAATGGATAAATTAGTAAAAAGCTGGTATAAGATGTGAAGTTGAATAACAGGAAAATGTTTGTAGGAAGTCGTAAGATTCTTAAAGAATATCTAAATAATTTGTCTTCAGCAAGTCACTTCCATGTCCCTACCGCCGCCTACGTCAACGTCAAATTTATCGACATTAGAACCGCCAATGCTTACGTTTCGCATTCGATTGCATCCTCAGGGAAACAAAGAAAGCAATAAAGATTTCAGTTTTTTTCAAGTATGTCTTCACATTTAGCAGTTTCTCCCCCTTTACGATTTTAGCAATACAGTAGTTCTATAAAGCATAAGGTTTATCATCTTTCTTTAAAGCTCTTGCTAGTTAATTCTTTTCCGTTTTTATGCGTTAGCACAATTTTCGCACATTTGCTAAAGAATTCTTTTTATTATGACGTTTATTTCCTGTAAAAATTAATCGAAATATATTTTTGAGTCGTTTTATTCATTAAAAATCTCCTTGTAGTAAAATATCATCAGCTTTTTGTTCCTTCTTTTGTTTATTCTTGATTTTTTATATGTTTTTGTTGATTATCAGAATTTCAAGTAATGTGGTACGGAAGCGTTATAGGAGTTTGGAAGCTAAGGCATGCACATATGTGTTAGCATAAATATAGATTAGTTAAATAAGTTTCATGTAGTAAAGTTAGTATCACTTTTTAATTTTTTTTAATTGAGAATATTTAAGGTGGCGTAATAATTGGATATGTTTTGCATTTAGTTAACGTTCCTCTTTAGTTTGTTTTCATTAAGCATTCTACCTGATTTAATATTGCCATAGGAGATTTTAGATTTTAGAGGAACTTCTATGGTTTGGTTGGTTACAAGAGATTCAAACATATTTGATACGTAAAGGAGAAAAGACTAACTTAACAGTGGTGCTTTGGTTTAATTAGGCTTCGTTCAGTCTCGTTATATGCAGTTGAAATTAATATTTTTTGTCTATCGAGACAGTATTGTGATAGATCCAATAAAGTTGTGCGGAACACCAACGAGGATAACATTATATGTGACACTTTATTAACGTTATGTATTGCTTTTAGTAATTTTTTCATGGTAATGAACTACTATCTAGCAAGAAAACAGAAAGAGGCTAAACTCATATTACTGCGCATTTATACACTGAGCAGGACCACTATCTTCAAATTAAACCGTGATAAGCTTCATCTAGTTGTTTGAATGGCAGTAAAACTATATTTTTTAGAATTTCACTATTTTTACAACAAATAGCAGCATGTAGCTCGTTAAAAGTGCAAAAGTCTTTATTCTAAGATTTTAAATATCGAGTGTCCAACATTTCAATTTGTGTCACAATTTTTCGTATCATTTCCTAAATTTCCTCATGATTTTTCGTATGCTTTTAAGGTTGTTGCCAGTTAACATAATCGAGTTACTTGTAGAGGAATTGTAATTATTACATTTCTTTCGTGGATTTTTTTTCAATTTCACATTTCTAGCAATTATACAAATTTCTTTTTAGTGTTTTTCTAATCAGACGAATGTACAGTTTAAAGCGAAATTCAAGTTCACTGTGTTCAATTCGAGGAATGAGGAGATTCCAACAACAGTGTACACAGGGACGCAGCAGGTACAGTTTATCTAAGTTTGTGAGGCTCCAAGAGCCTCATTTTTCATTATGCTCCAATTTATTACGCTTACAACCACAATAATACAAAGGTTTTATTTTTACCAATGCTATTGATTCAAGCTTTATATTTGTGCAAAGAACCATATACAAATCATTTACTAAATAACATCACTTCAATCGCAAATATTTTATTTCATTTTGGAATATCCAATTATTTATTCTAAATAGTTGAAATTAAAATTTCCAATTATCATGTTAGATATATACTAGAGGAAAAAAGATCGTATCAACTTTCCAGATCATGTACATTGAAATCGTAGATAGAGATCGTTAATAATTGTTTAACAAATCTGTTGTTTAGCTGCATGGTTATTTTGAATATATACGTCGAGATCTTCTCATTAGCCATGTTCATCCTTCCGATGAGCTTCAACTGGTGTTGAACATGACGGTTACGTTTGACACGGTTACTCGGACCAGTCAAGCGCCGAAAACTCTTGGTCCTCCTGAGCCTAAACCAGCGGAGGTGTCCATTTTTCTACGATTATATGACATATAATACTTTTTAGCAGCTCTTTACCACTTCTTACTACTTGTATTACTAGTTTGCTGAGAAAATTATACGAAGTGCTCCTTGATTCGTTCGGCTTTTCATCCTTAGTATAGCTTAGAAAAGATGAGATTTTTCAGATGAATATGCATCAGCATTTTTGTTTAAGATTAATGCTCTTCTATATGTATGGCATGGAAATTCATGTATGAAGTATTTTTTAGGTTACAAAGGATCTCGAATCGATTTTCAAGGATTCGAAGTTGTCAGATTTTGTTATTGTCGTAGGTGATAGAGAAATTCCTGTTCATAAGGTTAGTTATCTTAAAACAAATTTTTATAGCTTCTTATTCACTTTTTTCACTCTTCTTTTGGTACGAAAATTGCTTTTTTATTATTTACATCTCTCATGTATTAATTACGACTCTTAGTTTATTTGCATGAGAATTTTGGTTCATCGTTTGAAAAACAAAAAATAAACCTAAGGCAAATGTAGTAGCAAAAACTAAGCGATAAAAGCTGACATAGTAGGACTTCATTGAAATTTTGATTTAGGTAGTTTTATCTGCACGATCTCCAGTGTTTGCGGCAATGTTGGAGCCGCATACAGAAGAAGCAAAAACAAATCGGGTTGTTTTAGAGGATATGGATTATGAAGTAAGGGGCCTTCAGTTTTTCTTTATGGTTTTTCTCGAAATGCTGTTCTACCTAACTTTATTATTGTGCTTTTTGCTCTAATGACATATTAAGAATGTTTTGTTGAGGTGATGCACGAACTTTTGATGTATATGTATTCCGGTCGATCACCAAATATACAACAGATGGGTTTGGAACTACTAGCTGCAGCGGACAGATTTCAACTACCCGGTCTCAAGGAGATGGCCGATCATGTATGTAATCGTATTTGTATTGTATAATATGGACAGAAAATTGTGGCTTATAATATATGAATGAAAAATGGACATAATAAGCAGTGAATAAACAACAAACAGTGTTTTTTGTTACTGGCTTTAGTTTTCCACATAGTTGACGTATTTAACTTTAAGTTTATCACTCATAATTGCTCATAACTTAGCTAATTCATAGTATAACATTATTAGAGCTTGTTCGTTTAAAGGTTTAAAGTCTCCCTTCAAGTTACAGGTTTTACGAAGTGGTTTGATCGTTGATACGGCATGTAAATTTCTTGTATATGCAGACATGTACAACTCTAGCGATCTGAAAACAGAAGCTGTAAAATTTATTGCCCAAAATATCAACAGTGTCATTCAGGTTGGATCTATTTTATTAATCTAAACTATATAAAGTTTTTTTAACAAAATTAAACTTTTTAGTTTCGTGTTTTGCCATTTTGAAGTAGTTTTTCGAATATTTAATGTATCATATATTCTTTGGATACTTCTAAATATTGGTAATTATAGTTATGAACACAGTACATTATATCATCTTATATTGAAGTAAATCGCGTTACGTTTTCCAGACAGATACTTGGGCAGAATTAACTCGCGATCATGGTTGCCTTGTAACGGAAATTGTTGCACACATGTCTAGTGAGCGAAAACCTTGCATTGGCAGTGTGACCAACAATGCTAACAGTATACATGCCGTATCGTTAAACTCACGTCAGTTGTTCAGCTCTAATATTTGTTGTGCATTTGTTTTTTGGATTACTAACCTCGTTTTCGATGTTGTTCGTTTATCAACATATCCATGTAAAAATCCATCAGTATCGAATAAATTAGCATACTTTATGTTTGAGCCAATGAATGCAATGTTCAAGCAATCATTTTAAGAGAAAAGTAGCTTCATTGCCAATCGGAACTACTTATGAAACTCTATTTGTTTTAAAATAATATAATATCTCTTTGTCAAATTGTACCTATGAAGCAGGATTAAAGTCAATTTCACTCTAACTTCCGTGTCACGTAAAAAAACACTGCGCTACGAGCAGGAAGTGCATTGAAGTGCTAATACCAGAAATTTGGAGTAGACACTTCGATATGCATCATTGCTGATTACCTAAACAAGGTGTACTATCGCAAAGTGTCTTGTTGGCTTACCATGTGTTGACCAGCTGTTCTACAAACGTTGTGATTTGCAAAGTCTTTCATCTGCAACCGAACTAGCAAAGAATTTTCTAGACCGATGATCACTGTAGATCAAACCTCGTTCTGCTGCGTGAATAACACGTCTATTGGCTGTCCCAAGGCCAAGACCTGCTAACTTAGTCAAAGCCTGAGTTCCTTACTCAGGATATTATGCTATCGATGTTTTGAAATCGATTGGAGATGTTGGTTTTGGATTTGCTAGACAGATATCAGATAACTTGAACCGACGTTTACGATGACTAAATGCTCAAGTTGGCCATAACAGTGCGAGAGAATCATAAGAAAAGAGTCGGTGTCGCTTTTCTCCAAGATAGTGCTCAACCTCGACTCGTCATATTTTGTATCACGTTCATCATATAACTCTGATATTTCTTGAATTTCCTTATTTTCTGCCGCGCTTGATGCTTCATGTGTATGCTAGAAAAAAATATCACGGGCAGCCAGAATGTGAGTTTAACGACTTGTTTCATCACCAGCGTAATCCCTTCTGGAAGGAAGAAGTACGGTCTGTTTCAAACAAATCGTCATATATCATGTCGATGATTGGTTGTATCGTTTATCAATTTATTTGATTTAAATAACAGTTGAACTAACAAGTGTTGAAATCCAAAATAAGAATAATGGGACAATATGGTACATATGCAAGTTTGAACATAAATGCGCTAGTCATAGCATAGTATAGAACATGTATTCTGGGATCAACCATAAAAACAGGCAAAGCTTTCTGTAAGATGTTGTGACGTGTTTTCATGTTTTCAGTTGTGCATAAGTATAGTCAAAAATCTGTGTTCACCATTGTAGAATATTTTATCATTCGTTGCCGTTGTGATCATATTCAGAGATAGGAATTGCTGGTGCACGCATAACCCATAGAATCATGTTATTCAGGCAATTTATTATTATTGTATATAACAAGTTACCGAACTGGGATGACAAACTGTTCCTTTGCGGCACATTCACCAGATGGGATTCCTATACTGACAAATATGATTGATACTTAAGTAAATTTATCAGGTCGTGACATACTATACGTAAAACGGTGGTTTCTTTTACATGTTTTCTATTATATTAATGTTCCATTTTTTCAGTGTCTGGTATCGAACCACCTACTAAACGTATACGACTTTTAACTCATGAATAGTTAGTTGTTTTCGCGGGCACTATGATGTTGCAATACTCGTGAGTTTCGTTATTTTTTGGCAATGGTGAGGCGGGCTACCGCTTTTTGTGTATAATGTATTTTCAAATTCATGTTGTCAGTTTGCTCCATGTTTTTCATTTGTCCGCATTTCCTTTCTAAATACTTGCCCTAGTTGTTGTTATGTTTTATACTTATCTCACTCATGCTCTTTTATTCAGCAACTGTTCTCCACTAATGTCTTGTTATGCTTGTTATTATTCATCTTATTTCATCTTCTTCACCGCATTCTTCATATTGAATTTCATCAGACAAGTGATATTACATGTTTTTTTTTTCATTGTATTAATCAAGCTGTATTCCAAAAAGCAAGTGATGATATTTCATATGGTAATAGTAATGAGGTGATGTGCAGCGAAGTTCGTTTCGGAAATGGCATAACTTTTATACCAAATTTTACCGTAAATGTGAAGATTAATTCAAAATACATGTGTAGAAGCCAGGGTTGTCTTTAAGACAAACAGTGAACATTACTTTAGTGGATAAATTATTCATATTTCTTCTGTAGAGATCAAAACGTGTAGTTGGAATTAAATTATTGTTTCTATGTTAGTTGAGGTTTTGAGCGAACAAATTATTGTTAGTTTTTTGATTTCTTTTCTATTTGTCGCTGTGGTTAACACAAGCTGTCCTTCTACATCAAACTTCGTACATTACATCATCTCCTACTATTGCCAATTAACCATTTTATTTGCATGCACTATGATTTTAATCGGTCTTTACTGTAATAAACAGGTATTTTTCTCTGTGTTATTATGCTAAACAACATTGTATTTCCTCCGTTATAATAACTGTTTTTTTTTCACTTTGTGTTCTTGTCAATGTTTTGTATTTTGCATAGTTTATCAAGGTAAATTACAACTTTCTCAAACTTTCTCTGTTCATGTATGATCACCATTGATACGGTATAATTATTTATTGGCGTAATTGATGTCTGTAAGTCATCATTCACATCTCTTTTTTCTTTCCTCGTATATGTCATGTTTTGCCGGTATCTATTGCCAGATTAATGATAAATGATGCTCCACTTGTAACACAGTTGTTTTAAGAATTATTCAACTGTAAGTAAAATATTTTTGGATTATGAGTGTATAGATGTATGTTCAGATCTATATTCGCTTATCATTCGAAATAGAAGCCTTATCGTTCGAATCCTTTTAGCAATTTAGTGGAATGTCACACCTTATTATGACAACGTTTTGTCAAGGCGAAATGACTAAATGTAATTATCAATAGATAGCATAGATTGCATATTAACATCACTTCAATAAAATGAGTTTTCTGTGTGGTATATTATCCTCATGCTTTCTATAAGATACTGGTATTTTAATGATCAAATTATTGTTATTCTTTACATAGATGCTTTTAGATGTATTGGTGTCTGTAGAAAACCACAGATCATATTCTTCTTCTAGTCAGGAAATTTTCTTTTCGAGAAATTTATAGCAAAGATGCTTCTATTTTGTTCCTTTGATCTACTGAGTGATGGAACTACATCGATATCGCTGCATAATCAAACTAGATGAAAGTTAAGCTGTTTTAGAGAATTGTGTGAAATTGTTCGGTCAAAAATTAAGTGATTTGAACATGCTGAATTGAAGAACGCCTGGAAAAGACGTCGTACATCTTATGTATATCTTGTAAAGTTGGAAAGATTAATTGCAATAGAAACAGTAGTATTTCATAGGACTTACAATTGTTCGTATCTTGGGACAATTTTCAAAAAGCGTTGTCTACACAGCTCTGCTAAGAACCACTGCAAATTTTTGAAATTTGAAGTAATGAAGTTGTTTGTTCGGAATCCTTTCACTGTGTTTAAAATAACTAGACGAAAGCCAATAAGATAAACTGCTGGTGGTCAGAATAGTTCGTGTTGATACATGTGATAATAAGCATTGTATGGTGTATACTTGGTTACTTACATAAATAGCACGTCTTCACATGTAATGGGTGCGCAGAACAACAATCCGCATTTGGTTCTTCTCACGTGACTTCCGTCCATGGTGGTAGTCTTCAGCGTACATAGTGACAGTGGGCGTAACAAAATTTCGTTGGTTTGGTTTTAATTCCTAAAATTTCTTAGGTAATTCTGATGAAGCGTTCTCGTGGTCTTTACACAAGGCAGTCGCCGGATTTTAAGGATCAGCGAGATGGCTTTTGAAAAGTGTCTAATGTATAACGTCGTTAAACTGGTGATTTTTCTGTTCTCTGCTCAATTCCTTACAAAACTCGAATGTTCGAACTCGAAACTCCGAAACCATTTCAAAATTTACATGCCAAGAGTTGTCGAAGTTTTCGAACTTTACATGTTTACATCAACAACATTGTTTTCTCATCTATTGATCAATTACATTATTGATATGCATATGTTTATGAAGAAATCAATTGTTCAGCATATTTCCCCACTCTTTTTGAACTTATGTTATTATTAATCCTTGCTGCTTGTATAAAGATATGCCGAATTTGTTGAATAAGTCAGACTTCACGTACTGTACGCATCTAAACGACTCGTCCACTTTGGAGTTTTGCTGGTTCAGCATGATTTTTGAAATTTTGAGACGTCCACGCTAGAATGCTCTTATATCGTTACCACTGGCAGTCAACGGTCTTCTTCATAGATCAAAGGCAGATTATCACATTTCTATCTTTCATCAGGATTGTGATAAATCCTGGTTAGGCTTACTGCTAGTTGGCTTTCTATCTGGAAATTTTGTTAGACGCTGGACGTTAAGCTAACTTGCACAGGATACTTTGATAGTTAGATACGTCATATCACTATTAAACGGTAAACCGCTGAAAGGTGTGAAACAGGAAGCGAATACTTTTGCTCATATTATATAAAATGAGCTTTTCACAAAGTCGAGTGTAAGTTGCAGTATTCATTAATGGTTGTTGTTTCAGATCTGCGTTGCACATGACAGATTAAACTCAAATGATAACTTTTGCTTCACTCTGCTGGTGCACATAAGTCAATTCATGCCACTAAAATAGTATAACGGGCATAAGGAATTCATTATTGGTTCTATTTAATTCGTCTGATAGGCAAATATTAAGCAGCATAGAATTCTTACGTAAAAATTTTGGATTCCCTAATAAATTAGTCATCTTTTTGTCCCACAAGTGATCCGCTCTCACAGTTGTGCAGAAATTACCCAATTTTTGAAAAAAAAGGAAAAAACTGTGAGCTGAAAAATTATGTATAATCACATTATACCTGAATCATATGAAATGTTCACTCTCAATGTGTTGGTAAAATGCATCATCCTTAGTGAACTATAGATAACGTGCTCGATTTCACTAGGTGCAACTAACCAATGCGATCAACGTTCTTTGAGCAATGATCAGGTTAACTTTGATCACTATGTCGTGCTTTTGAAATATCTAGTAAAGCTTGGTGTTAAGTGCTGTCCGATTTTTTTCTCATATACGAAAATAAGCGTGATTTAGATGCTCTCTATATTGGCCAAGTCTCCTATCAAGACTGTGATACAATACTCAAGGTAAGTAGTATGTTTTAAGATTTTTATATGCATATGTGTTTTTTTGAATGCTTGATATCTGCAAAATAACGTATTTGTTCCATGTAATAGAGATATTCTAAGGCTATTTATTTGATGTTCTCTTCTTCCTTGTACTCAATTCTTAGTAAATTTTCAGAAAAGCTCTACTCTCTACTGCTGCTGCATCAAAAAAGGAGGATAAAGTTCCGGTGAGGTATATATAAACTTGTTTACATATGCATGCACATGTTTATTTTCTTGCTTATATATACACCCACATATTCTACCGGAAAGCTGTATCCCTTCTATAACAGTTCTCGAAACCTAAGCACATGTTCGGCTCTCTATTACTATCGCTTAATGTGTTTACATATTCATGTAGCAAATTCACTGAAACAGAGTTGATTCAAGTTAGTCCGTGGCTAGTGATAAATTCCATTTACTCTACAGTACTTTATACGGATTTCAACAAGAAATGAATGCTACAGAAGCATGTAAGAATTTACTGAGAGAGTACAGTTTGATGAGAATACAGCTTCTGATGTGAAATGCAGAAGGGACACGGGATGATTGTGATTGTTGGAGGGCAGTAAGGGAATATGGTAGATATAATTGGATTTCCGTGCTTAATTCTGCAGTTTTTTGAGGAGCATCCAAAACATCATGTGGCATGGCATTGTGATGATGCAATATGATTTCTTTCTCATTGAACAACGCCAGCAGCTTGAACTGCTTTCCTTGTATTTCTTACTGACATATCTGAATTGAGCTTTTCGTTCGGTTTCAAGAGCTTGTATTGTATTGGTCATCGCATGTCCCACTTCGTACACAGCATTCTCTTATTTAGAGTCATTTTTTGTTTAAATGTCGGAGAACTAATATTTCTGGGTTTCCACTATTTCCTTTTCTTACGATGTTTTCGTAGGTGATCCACTTTTCATCCATAGTTATCATCCGGCTCAAGAAGAGCTTGATTTTGTTTTGAGCAAGCAGAGATGTGCATATGACGACTCAGTCATCCAAATTTTTCTGACTTTATTCATGTGGCACCTATCTTGAATATTTGCACACGAACAATATCTTCCGATCATAGTACGACATCGCTTGCTAGGATGAATTAAGGCTCTCTGGAATCTTCAATGTTATTAGAAAAGGATGTTGGTCCAATATGATCTCAACGGCATCGACATCTTCTATCATTGGTTTATCAGAGTGGTAGAAATCATCTGTTTCAATTTTCTCTATCTATATTCTGTATGTTCCTCCAAAAATTACCTTCTTCAAACATTTTCAATAAATTCCTATGTGCTCCCATAGCAATACTTCCTTGTGGGAAGGAATGCGGAAATGCATTGTTGTAAATTAACTTCATCGGTAGTCATGCTTTACAGGTATCGCAGGTATCACATTTCAAACTAACGTGGATCAACTTGTTTTGATTGTTTCATTACGTTAGTATTTGCAAGCAGTAAAAATAGAGACGAATATGCGTCAAATTGAGATGTGTGAGACGGGCCACGTGATCAACCATCACTACCACCACAGGGATTGATCAAAGCCGAAGAAAAACAGATGGGAAGAAATGTTTGGGGGGTCGTATAACTAAGCATAACTCGTGTATATAATACATATATAACTAAATATAACTTGGTCGTATAAGTAAGTGGTTTTACCTCTGTTTTGCATTTTATATTATGTAGATGAACAAAGTATCAAGCAAGCTTTTCATCAATAAATGGTGTAAATTTTGAGTGTTAAGCAAAAATCGTCGATTTCGGAGTAATGAGTTATTCCTATGTCCAAATATTTGATAAAGTGGTTCCAATGTTTGAAAACCATTTAAAAATTTGTTAAAGGGAATTCTATTTTTCTCCTCTTTTACTATTATAACGCTTTATGGTAATATAACTCTAATATCGCCTTTTTTCTTCATTCCTTTTCTCGTTTTTTGTTTTATGGAATGCCAGTAAATATGTTTGATTTAGGACTCGCAATCCTTTTGTATGAATTTGTTCCGGGGCCGCGCCGTCACAGAACAGGTGTTCCCATATCCACTAAAACTTGACGATGATCGTCGCGAGACACTGCAAATGATTCTTGGCCCTACGGAAAAATTTCTTGAAGAAGTAAACGATGTTGTCAAGTGAATATTGTAATGTGAATCGTTTTAGTATGTTTTCTTAAACATTTTATATTATGTTTCAAATGAGAGTTATATTATATAGAAGAGAACTAGACTTGCAAAAAACATGTTTCAATGAATAGCTTACGTTACAAATTTATTGGAAGCAGTCTATGGCAATTGGAAGATTCTAGTATCATTTTGTAGATATGAAGTTTCATGTACAATATGTGCGATACTGTATTCTATGTTCGTATATTTACAGTTTTCGTAACATGTGATGTGGTGAATTTGAATTTGGAATACATTCAGAAATGATCAGACGATGGAAATTCCCAAAGAGGTATTGGCACAGTTTGCTGAGTTGGGTGCATTTGGTGCAGTGGTTCCTACCGAATACGAAGGTGCTGGAATGAATAACAGTCAGATGGCTAGACTAGCCGAGATTGTTGGTGCACATGACCTTTCTCTTGGCGTCGTTATGGGAGCTCATCAAGTTAATATTTTGAAATTTAGTATTTTATGTTCGTCTCATATGGTTGTTAAGTCAGTGTTGATTTTTTCTTCGTTTGTGAATTGAAATGAGGAAATTGAATTCATTCTAACTTGATAGGTTTGCAACTAAATTTCTTATTAACATTGGGGGGAAGTCTGGTTGCAAACAAGTGTTAATTCAGTTTTTCCCTGGATTCTAGGATGGTTTTTTGGAGTACCTAATTTATAAGTGTACATTTATGGGAAACATCAATTGTATGTAGTAATTTCAGTCTATCGGCTATAAGGGGATTCTTTTGTTTGGAACAGACTCTCAAAAAGCCAAGTATTTACCAGATTTGGCAACCGGCCGTAAGTTTGCTGCGTTTTGTCTGACAGAACCAACTAGTGGATCTGATGCCAATGTACGTAATTCTTTGTTTTTTTTTACTACCAATTAGGGAACGAGTTTGCTTTATAAATTCGAATTTAACTTGTATTACGTAGTAATATTGTCGTATTATGTCGTAGTAACGGAGGCTACGCTGACGTGTTCATTATATATTAAAATAACGTCTATTTAACCTTCATAGGCACTGGGGAACTATTAATTTAATTATAATTAATTATTATATTATAATTAGTTATAATAAAAATAATAACAATAATATTAATTATTACCAGTTATTCGTTAATTTCAGTCGATTCGATCTCGTGCTGAGAAGTCTCCTGACGGCAAACACTACATCCTCAATGGGGGCAAGATTTGGATCAGTAACGGAGGCTTTGCTGACGTGTTCACAGTATTTGCTCAAGTAATTGTGTTTTTTTCTTCTTGTTGAACTGAACATATAAGGCTATATTTGAATAATGCTACTTTAATCATCTAATAGGAAATTGTTTCTGCACCAACCCTGTCTTCCGAGTATTCCGAACTGAGAATGAATAGAGGATTACCTAATAAAACATCTGAACTAAAAGGGCATACTCTGATCCTGATTTTCATCCGTTTTTGGCAACAAGTGAAATTAAACTATGTTAGATAGTATAATTGCCATTTTTGTCAATGAATGTGGTCAAATGTGGTGAGTGTGAAGACAATTTGTATATCCCATCTTTGAAAAATGTTTAATATTGTATTATGATAATGTCATGCCATATGCTGTTATGGTAGCATTTCAAAAAGTAGCTGGGAAATCCCGTCGCATCCATCATATTACGTGGACTTATCACCCTACAAATATTGCTTGTTTTTGTATTCACAAAATTTTTTGCATCAATTAGTGGGGCATTTTGAAAAACGAATACATAAAATTGCCCTGTTGCTGGCAATAAATTCAATAAATTGCTAATAATAATGTCAATTATATCATTTAATGAGGTAAGACGGTAAGAAGAATTTGTATTTTTTGCATTCAAAAAAAAAGTACAGAAGTAGGCCACATTAACATATTTATCCTTTCCTATGTTTTTTGACAGTATTTCAATTCAATTCTGAATTTCTTACAGATTGTTTCTAACAAATAGTACTCACTTACCATTATAGTATGTTTTAATATAAAATACTTCATTACTATACAAATGTCGATGCGGCCGTAATACTAATTTAGCATCCGTTTGAAATGTTTTTATCAGTTCTTCCACGAGAATTCAGATTCATGTCAGATTATTTGAATTTGTGAACCTGAAGTTAGCTGTGTAAACACTATTCCTAAGTTTTTGCTGTTATACACATACAAAATAGATCAAAAATTATGTAGCTTATTAATGAAGTTATTTTTTTGAAATCTAAGTGGTTTTATTCCGATGAGTAATTTTATTAGTTGAGTATAGAATACTTTTAATTAAATTCGATTGGTAGAAAATAATAATGCTTATTACCGTTGGTCGCATAGGTTTCTACTATATCTTTGAAACGAAGAAACAAGGACTCATAATTATAGATGACCAGCAATTTGCACCAGTATGATTATAACTTGGATATTACGTGTTTTTTGTTGATCTGTATATAATGGAGCTAGCATCATTATGTGATTGTATATGTCTATTTGTTTTTGATCTTACTGCAAAGAAGCTACGTCAATGAGCTGGAAGTGTAGACTTGGTTCTCGTCGGACTGTGGGCTCCCTAGTCATCAAGAAAATTTGGTTCTTCAGTACTATCACGCATTATCTTTTGTACATATACTTTGTGAGGGCCACTAAGTATGTACCCATTATCGTATCCATTATTTGCCTCTCAACTTCTTTTGGAGTCTGTTGTTTACATGAATTGTCTTCACAAAACATTGATTTAAATTGGTGGTGACGAGACGTAAAGGATCTTCATGCTCTTGTGGCGTGAATGTCCTTTAGTATAATTGTCACTAAAATCCATAAGTAGACTTATTGGTATTTTTTAGTATAAATATTAGTTTAGTAGTAAGTGATGCATATACCATATAAATACTTCTCGTTGTATCAATATATCTTAACACTTCTATTTTTCATTTTCGCAATCTTCCCGTATTGTGTGGTGTCATTTTAAAGTATTCCACTATTGATCAAAGTAGTCACGTGATTAATAGCAAAAGTATGGACTTATGCTATTGAAAAAATGGTAGAAATCGAACCTTTCAGACGCCGATTAAGATGCCCGACGGAAATATGAAAGACAAAGTATCTGCTTTTATTGTTGAACGTGCTTTTGGTGGGGTGACATCTGGTCCGCAAGAAAAGAAAATGGGCATAAAAGGATCGAATACCGTAGAAGTACACTTTGATAATGTGAAGGTAAATAATAGTGAATTTTTGTACTTGAAGTTATATTGTTTCACCTAATGATTCACATATGGTAGGAATCTTCGTTATAGATTTTTTCCACATCCTGATTCAGATGTGAGATTCAGTAGTGTGTTTGACATTGGAGCTTCTGTTTTATTTTATAAATGTTTATAGGTTCCCGTAGAAAATCTACTTGGTACCGAAGGTGAAGGGTTCAAGGTTGCGATGAATATTCTCAACAATGGTCGGTTCGGTATACCAGCTGCTTGTACGGGGGCGATGAAGTATTGCATACAAAAGACAGTACGTGTAGTTATATATTAATTATGTAATAAGCTGCTTAGGGAGCTTCTTTAGGTAGTGGAAGTTTTGACTATATCTTTTGTAGTGAGTTCCTCTTATATTCATCACACCAGAGTATTGATGGAGATTTTTGTTGAGTAATGCAACATGAATTCTCGAAGTTACTTTCTTTGCTTATCAACGGTTGTGCCATACAACTATCAGTTAGTATAAAAGTAGTTTTAGTTCTTATTTTCAATGTAATTTTCTTCTTTAAAGCTCTGCTCTATTTAATGTGGATGTGAATCTCTGAAACAAAGGTTTTTGACAAAAATGATTTACAATACGAGATCCACTTTATTCCTCATCGAAGAATAAATCGATGGGTGATGGATCCTAGAGACATATAGATCCCAGCAGATGACGATAGGTCTTATGAAAGCATGTTTTTTCTTTGAAAACCTCAACACGTTGTGCATGGTTATAACAAACCACCATATCCACTGGTCGGAAATGCAATATGGTTACGTGAAATTTAGTGACTACAAAATTTTGTTCCAGGATAAACTAAGCCTTCCATTACATGGGGTGAAGTGAGTTGGTGTGTAACGATACGTAACATTTATTTGAGATTTGGTAGACGGAAATCGCTGAACAGGCTAAATTCGTCCTCAACCATTTGTGACGATGTCTGATGTGTGGTGCATCTTAAGAAGTTTGATGAAATGAAATCCTCTTCATTTTTGTTAAACGGAGTATTACCTCATTTATGATGTCACATTTATGGCCTCACGCTCGAATTTTATTGTGTTGAATCTATTATATGTGCTAATAGTATATTATTCATAAGTTATTTCAAGGTTGATCACATTACAAACCGTGTCCAGTTCGGTCAAACTTTACAGGATTTTTTCAATGTTCAGGTAATTAAAATATTAGTGGTCAAAGTAGGAGTTCTAGGCGTACATAGTTTTCAGCACAAAAAATATATTCTATTGAAATACAGTTTATTTATATGAAGTCAAATTTGAGGAGAAGCTTGCAAACATGGTAGCACGTCATTATGCTACTGAATCTATTGTGTATCTTCTCTCCTCTAATATGGATCGTGGTGTACAGGATTATCAGTTGGAGGCTGCGATTGGAAAAGTAGTTGCATCAGTAAGATTGATGTTTCTGTACTTGTTAATTTTGAGCTCAATATTATTCGTGTAGTAGGAGTCACAACAGACAATAATTTAATTTTTGTTGTATGTAGATTGAGTTTTTTTCAGGTAATTCGAATTTCTCTAGTTATTTATTGTTAAAACCACTAAGAACTTCATATACTTATAAATTTATGAAATGAAAAACTGCTTTGCTATTGAAAACACTCCATACTTTCTTCTTAAGACCTATTTCATATATTTTGAAATTATTAAAGAACAGAGAATAAGGTGGTAAGGCGTAACAAGCAGAAAAACAACTCACATAATAGAATGAGATGAAATATTTGACCAAAATCATATAATATGATAGTTATGTAGTTTATGACAATTGATGGCTTTGGCCATCTCTTTGCAATTTAGTTTTTCTCATTCTTCCTTTCTACCAAGAGCTTTTTAGGAAAATGCGTGGTGGGTATGTGATGAAGCAATTCAATTACATGGAGGTATGGGATTCATGACGGAAACTGGTCTTGAGCGTGTTCTTAGAGACCTTCGGATTTTTAGGTGAGTGATGTCATAAGTCCGAGAACTTGTTTCTTACCTGTAATCAATTTACATTCAGCTTGATGAACTTGCGATGTCAAAGTTTTTTGAAGTCTTTAGAAGCTCAAATAAATATGAAGAAAGACATTTGTAACAACTGCACGTCGCTTTCCATATTGTCATACATTTCGACATAAGCTAATTATTGATTAATGTTTTTGTGTTCTGGTAAGAAAAAAGTGTTGGGAATAGGAGTTGTTATAGGAAATGGTTGGGATATATATTTTTTATCGGGCATTCTATTAATAGCTGTGATAACGTTTGCAGTAGTAACAGAAAATGCCGATGAATCAAACGCAGTGGTCTTGTGGTTATTTCAGGATCTTTGAAGGTGCAAATGATGTCATGCGGTTATTCGTAGCCCTTACAGGTGTTCAGTACGCTGGCAAACACTTACAACATATTGCCAAGGAAATTAAGTCGGGTGGAATTTCCACGCTTTTAGGACAGGTTGTGAAGAGAGCTACGGGGTAATACTTCTACGTCTTTTTATTTAAAATGTATTTTTTCATAAGCTAATAGGAGAACATTGTTTCAATGCGTAGTTGAGAATTTTCTTAATTACAGAGAAACATGGGTCGTTTAGCATAATATGCTAAACGACCCGCTGTCGCAAATCTTCTACATTGTGCTATTATTGTTTGATGTAAGCTAATAATATTTCAGCGGTAGTACTGGTTCGAATTTTGCTTCAGTTGTCGATCCGGCACTTACAGATTCTGCATCGAATCTTGATGCCTGTATCAAAGAATTTGGCAAGACAGTTGAGAATCTTTTAATTAAGTACAGAAAAGAAATCATTGGTAGGTTTATCCTTTTAAAAACTTTTCGTAAATCTTCATAGATTTTTATTTTATCTAATGTGTACTGTGGTTACGGTTAATAAATGGACAACGTTAACTCACTGTCACAGTCAACTAAAATGTTTATTGGGTTTCGTTCACTTTCAGCTAAGTGTGACTAAAATAATATTTCTCTTCTGATTTATATTTTTGTCGAAAAGTTGTCAATACGTTTTGCGTACAAAAATTTATTGTAACATCACCGAACTTTTGTTGTTCAAGCACAATCTAAATTAAAATGAATTTATCGAAAATCTGGCATTCTATATTACAAGCGTGGATTCACTCTTGAAGATTGTGCAGCAAAATTTTTAAATTGTACACATGATCATAAATCATCTTATAATATATTAGTATAATCAGTGCATTATTGAAATCACGGTCATTTACAAGAAAACAGCGTCAAGTCGACACTCGTCGGCAAAAAAGTTTTGTTTAACAAAAGAATGAATGTGCGTTTCATATTGTAGTTATGCTTTTAGAACATATAAAAAGCAGCTTTTTCATGAAATCTTTATCAGTATTACAAGAGTAGGAATTCAAAATGAGGCAAATTGGATGAGATTAGTGACCATCACATCATGTAGCAGATATTATGGACATACGTATAGCGCGTAATGCCAAAAGCTTAATGAAAATAAACTTATTTTTGTCGTTATATCACTTTTCTGAATAAGTGCAGACGAATAAACTGCATTTTGTAAAGTCCAAAAACTGACAGCAAGGTAGATCGCAGAACGTGGAAGCTTGTTTGTAATAAACTTACGGATCAAAAGAAAATTTTCAATTTATAGCTTTGTTGACTATAATAGCAATGTTTTTGTGTACATTGACAAAAATAATAGTCTGTTACAGTTTAGTAGAATGTACGAAATGTCAACGACTATTGTGATTGAAATTGCACTTTTGTTTTTTAGCGCTTTTGATTCCTTACCAATCAATATTTTTTCAATATGAATTATAAGTAGCATGTATAAAATTATTACTTTATTCTTATTTATGATTTGGTTTATAAGTTCTTGCTCTGTAATATTTATTGCTAGTCTATAGGAAAGTAAGGTTTTTCCTAGTTTTTTTTTTACATTTAACAATGCTTAATAATTTGTTGATTGTCTAACTTTCAGATAAGCAGTACGAATTGATACGCGTTGCGGATGCTGCGATAGATATATACTGTATGATAGCGACGCTTTCTAGGTGCTGATAGTAACAAAGAGTTTTTGATATATAATTGTAACACTGATTTTTCTTAGGTGCACCCATACCTGCAGTAAAAATGCCTCATCTGCTGCTCATGAGAAGGATATTGCGAAGTATTTCTGCAGTGTTGTGAGTTTGTTTTGACGTTTTTTGCTATTAATGAACGGCAAATTGCAATTCTTGGTAGGAATTTCTAATAATAGATTGTTAATTCAACCGCAAGCTTGTAAGCATGATTAATCAAGTATTTAAATCATATACAAATATAGTTGGCATATACACAATTTTTATAATCACAATACTTCATTCACGAGAGAAGACCAACATGGCTTGAGAAGCTTCATATTTGAAATACCATCTTACTTAATAATCTGCCATATAATGTGTTTCATACAGCTTTATGTTTAGTAGTTGCTAGTCGTTTCTCTGTTATAATCTGTCGTTAGAAGAAAAAGGTGGGTCAATCCCATTAGAATTTTTCAAGCTGACGAGTGCCTTAAAGAATCAAATTTACACAAGGCATTTTAGCTAAGGCAAGCTTTTACTACGAATTATCTCCATTTTGATAAAAAGGGCCATAATGTTACAATATTTCTTTATTAGCTATAAACATGGTGATGGCTGTATAACAATTTAATGTGAGAGTGTTCTCTCAGGAATGGAATCTATAAATTATTTAGAAGACGTATTCAAATTTCATAAGTACCAAAAAATTTCATACGTGAGAAACATACCTAGCCTCAAATAACGTGTGGTAATAACACAATCGATGCACTTACAATAAATTGTGATTTAAATAGCACGCCAACTGAAGCAAATTTAGTATTCATGGAAAAGAGGCTCCTGTCACGAAATGTGGGTGATCTAGGTGTTCTCTTTGTGGTCGACTCAAATTGCTATGAATCCATTGTTGGAGATTTCGAGGCTAGAAAGTGAGTGAGGAATACGAAAAATAAAGGATTGAAAGATTGAAATGAGAGTGGAAATTAACCCAAGATATTTGCGCTTGTGTTCGCAGGATACTTTTTTAAAAACGTTTATTTCTTGTATAGAAATCAAATATTCGATAGATGGTAGATTCCTAACGAAAAGTTGCTGGAGCTGTTTACTGCTGCCTTGGTTAGAATGATCAAGGTGATAATGGTAATACTATATGGCAAACTATATAGGATTTCCTCCAAGTATTAGTGATGAAGAGGTGATGTATAAGGAATCATGCAAGGAAGCGACAGGAATTTATTTATGAATAAATGAAAAGGAAGTTATAGCCATCGGAGTATATAGAGAAATGTGTAAATTATATTGAGAAAGAAAAGCCACATAATTTTAAAAGCTTGCAGATTTCATATAAGACTCAAGACTGCGATCAGCTATTCAATTCTACAATTCTCTCATCATTCTGCTGTGTAAGCAGGTCGCGGTTTCATAGCTCACCTACGTTCAGCATTTTTCACTACTATAACTACGACATAATATAACCCAATATTACGCTACACTTCGTGCTTGCTCTAAGGATTTCAGAATATACCAATTTTAGTGACACGAAGGTACGAGCAATTTGCAAAATTGAATTGGAACTGGTCTGTTGATAAGAGTAAGGGCAGTGCACACTAAACCGGGCATCCATGAGTTTCATATAGACGCAGGTGGAGCCCCACTGAGGTTCCAAGTTTTGTGATTGCGCAGCACTGTGATGACACAAAAGACGAAATGATACAAATGAAGCTAATCTATTATAGGATTGTGTAGAGATGTCTCCTTTTACTCGTTTGCATACCACACATATCAATATTAACTTATCGTAATTTTGGTTTATTTTTTAAACATTTCTTGAAATTCTGATCTTTAGTTCACAGGTATCTCATTACTGGAACGCATAAACTGCTCTAGTGTTCTTGAGTGGCAATAAAAATTAGTGTTTAGACATAAACTTCCTAAAGCATTAATTTAGGCATCCAGTCGAGCAATGACAAACCTGAAACAAGCGGCCGGAGGAAGTGAAAATGATGTGAGGCTTATTTCGTCCATCGCTAGTGCAGTGTGTAAAAATGGAGGCTTGCCGCAGAACCATCCTGTCGATGTATGAATTAAAATATATTGACTTAATCGTCAATAATAAACTTCACAATCTGTTTTTAATTCGTATATGGTATGAAAATAACTAGAATGTTATCTCATTTTTGCAACTTGTTAATCTTCCATGTTATGTACCAACTTATGATTGTAACTGAAGAGTTTACAGCGGAAAAATAGTCTTGTTATGTGTATTGTTCTCTTAGATAGCATGCTCTAAATAATATATTGTTTGTTATTAATAAATTGACGAAAGTTTCGGTTTACTATATAATAGCGACAATCGTGGGATTTTGGGGCAAATTTCTACCTTGTGCTACCTCTAACAAATTTGTCTATGCATTTGTTTGACGTCATTGCTTTTTCCAAGCAGTGGTAATGAACATTGATATAACACTTGTCATTTATATGCATGATAGCAAGGAGTGTTTACTGTTGCTTCCACATGACTGTACATGGTTATTTTTACAATAACTTGACAACAAACAACAGCTCGGAAATCTGCATATGTGGTGAATGGTATTTTCACCAAAATTCATGCATCCTTGACGATGTAGTGGAAAATCGGTTATAACTTATATTTTTACGTATGAATGAGGTGAGATCGTTAAGCAACGGCGTTTTTTAACTCGGTTGGGTGTACGTCTATTCATTCGTGTTCAAAGTGATATCGTGGAAGGTGATTGGTGACCCTGTCCTACAAATGGCATCAGACGGTCATTCTTTATAAACCAGTGCTGGTCATCTTACACAGATTTCGTTGGTACCAATTTGCTAAACTCAGATGAAGGCGGGCTAGAAAGTCCTGGTTGCGGTCGCGAAATTAGTTCGAGCATGCGTATCAATGTGGAATATATGAATATCAATATATATTATATTGGAGTATATGAATATCAATACCACCAACATTTGTTTCGTAATTTATTTTTACTTAGAGATATGATCTTGATATTTTCTGATTATCTACGTTTTTTTTCAGCAATAACAAGAGGTTGATATACAATGCTTATTGACTAGTGCCTACTGTTTTTGCCATATCACCCGTCTCAGATTGGAACAGATCTATTGAGGATTGAAATTACGATAAATAGAAGGAAATTATATCTACTTTAGTATTAATAGTGATGTTTGTAACATCGACTGTTGACATTGCAGTCAACGCTAATTCAGTCCATAGTACGCCGATAATGCTGAATTGGCCGCCAAACTTGCAACCTCAGGCGTGCTGGACCTCGTACCTGCGTGAAAGATAACTGTTCATTCATCAAGACGGACCATGCTACTCGTCACTATATATATCATGCTTAATTCACTTTTTTTTAGAATAAAATTCTGTTGTGGATTCTATTTTTAATTCTATTAACTAGGTAGCTGTTTTTGTATTGTCCTTGTGAAGAGCAGCACTTTATATGAAAATCAATAGTGCAACGTATTTCAAACATGATCTACTTTTCACTTGTTGTTGGCTCAAAAAGAAAGCCCTTACGCTGAAAATTATACAAGGCGAAAGGTTTATAAATCAAGAAATATTTATATCATTATTTTTTGGTTTACAAAAATTTTGACGACACTATTCGGTAGAAAACGTTATGAGAATAAGACATGATCGATTGAATTGGATGTATTGGAGAGAGATTAGAAAAAAATTGTAAAAATTAGGTTTGATTGATTTCGAAATTGTGCAGCATAGAGATTAATGGACCTTAATCCCACATTGGCAATCTGATTTTCATCAAATGTAATATTTTGTGATAACCTTGGTCAAGAATATCTAAGTAGGCTGACCCGTCTTTAGGTACGTTCGACCATCTACATAGCCTGGCCTAACGAGATTCTAAAAAGCGTAGTTTAATACAACAGTTAAAACAAGTAGTAAAGAAAAAGATTTTCTATGGTTAACTTAATTATAAACAGATTTTCTTCACAATCTTTTATTTCTCACGTAGATTCTGAGCGAAGTTTCTGATTCTTCTGATCTTAACAACAATCAAATTAGCATACTAGTAATAATAATAATATCAATATTCATAAATATCGTAACCTGATAGGGAACGTGTACAATCTAGCCAGACCATAAGCTGTTCTAAAAAATGCTCACGTAGAAGGTATGAATTCGTCTAGAAGAAATATACCGTTTAATAGTTCGTCCTACTTTAATGGTTTATCAGGCGCCAGTTATCGTGTTGACCGACCAAGCAAACTGTAGTGTTTTTTACTCAGAGTAATCAGTTATCGATCACTCACGTGATTAAACGTTTCTTTCTCTCCTTGCAAATATACACGCTCATGAATTTACCTTAACATCGAAACAGATGGAAGTAAAAACTCGAATCAAATCGTTGGACAAACTTATCGATATTTCATTTTGATCTACACTGACATGTCGTTTTTGTTTAACGTCAGATGGACATCTATGTATAGTTATATAAAGATCATTTCTTTTAAATTTTATTCAGATTTCCTCCTCTATTTTTTCCGTTTTACTCATCCCATCTTACTTTCCCTATCATCATATTTTCATTCCGTGTTTGAATCGCGATTTATTCATAGAAAAAAGCTTTAAAACGACGTCTTCATAAGGAGCTGTGTGTTTAGCATTTTCGTTTTATTACTAGATCTTTTTTTTATTCATTATATATTTTATACTAAGAATGGAACCTGCAGCCGCCAAAGCTCATGTGCCTCCTGCGGAATATTTCGAGTATACAACAAGGGACGCTATCATTTATGCACTGAGTGGTAAGAATTTCGGTCGTTCATTGTCTATTTCTTAAAATATTCTGCTATATCGTAGACAAGTTTCGATCTACCTCACTAGCTAATTGCCATTTATAATATCATTTCCCTTATTTCAACGCCGTATGTGGGTAATGAGTGAACTTGTTTAGTCATTTTTTTTCATTTTCGGTCATATTTATTTATATGTTGTTTATTCAATCAAATAAGTATGTTGACAATTCTTGCTACTCAGTTGATCAAACATCGAACAAACAATAAAACGATATCAAATCAATAACACAACACATTTTTGACTGGCAGTGTATGATGACTTGGATATTTATGTCATTTGCTAATCGTTGAGTATTACTTGTTATGCCGAATGTATCACTACCGTAATACTTTTTCTTAAACAAATCATCTATGATAGGTTCTATAACGATCTATAATGATAATGTTATGATCTATAATGATAATGATCTACAATGGTGTTCTTATAACCCTAATGATGCCGAGTTAATTGCAAAAAATACTTGCTGACTTGTTCACCTAAGATTCAACTAGAAATTTTGTAATGTAGATGTTTCCCTCAAAGACTAAACGGACGAGACTTGTGGCAAACTACGGTGGGAAAACTGATGTCAAGAGAGAAATTCTACATAATTAGTTTCTTTTGAAAATCGATTTTCTGTCTAGTCCTTGTGTTAACAACTACGTGAAGGAACTAGATTCGCACAACATTTCATGTGAAAGGTTGCCAGGTGTTTGTAATTTTACTATCTTATTCTTCTTGTTTGACGTTGATGAACGTGATATCATAGGCGTGATTGAATGCAAGCCTAATCTATACAATTACTTGAACAATTGAAATCAAATCTGTGCTGTTCTTCTATGGTTCTATGATACCAAATCACCGACCTTGGAGAGATGGCTGGCTCGGTAGGCTTGCGGAGCGGCAGCGAACGTGATTTGGACCTGCGTATCACTGTGCCACTTTACCTACCCACTGCACCACGAGAGGTCAGCGAATTGAAGCCAACCATAATCTGGAAGGGTAAGATAACAGAGTGGTCTTCTCAACTTATGTATACACCACTCCCATTTAAACACCACTATAATATTAGTGATAACGAATAGATGGCTCATCTCAACAAAAAGATAGATTACGGCAATGCTTTTTCTTATCTCAATTTTCATAGGCTTTGATCATAATGATTACATTGTGGAGTTCACTATGATAGATAAGCGCAATTGATGTGATGTGATAGTAAGAAGTTTTTCCTCAGAGGCAACTTTTTACACTTTTAAAGAATGTATCAAATGTATGTTGAAAGTAAAGCTAAAGCTGTTAATACTTTTACAGTAAATGACGTCTACGTTTCTTTCCATGCGCATCGTTTCTGTTTTCCTCCGCGCGCGTATGAACATTTAAAAATGCTGTACAATGCGTATTAATATGTTTTCTTTTCTGTTAGAAAATAATTTAAGCGCAATTAATGTAGTCAGCCTGCTTTTTTCTTTATCATTGTTCTTTCGACCTTAAAAATAATATGGACCGACATTAACTCAAAGAAAGGACGTGTTGGACATTACAAGCCGCAGGTCTCAATGTTGAAACGGAAATACTAAGGAAGTTGATCAATACTAAAGAACAAAAACGAAATCATTTCTCCTAAATATACTGAGGAAAGGTGGACGACTGATTTTTTGATCATTTCCTTTTTTTTTCGCGTTTTTAAATATTAATTCAGTTGGTGCTCGAACGAATGCTGACTTACGTTACATCTACGAAATGTCTGAGGAATTCATTCCATTACCTACTTTTATTGTCGTTCCTGGCCTACAGGCTGTCAACATCATGGATTGGCCAGGTACTGTAAGTGGCATTGGATGCATGTTCGGTGTCTTGTAAGCATACATGCACCTACTTCATTTGAATTATTGTATAGTAGTATCAAATTTCTATTACCTTCAACAAAGGTATTATGTAGATTTCTCTTCGTTGCTTACTTCAACTCGATTGTTGGTGATTGATTAGTGTTGTGCGACGTATCTTGTTGAATTGAAGCATTACAATGTCTAGCTTACTTCTTAATTATACGGAATTTTATAAAGGGAACAATTTATACAGACTCTTTGTGTATATATGGTTGTCTCCGTTAAACTTTTTCAGGTTCTTAGGAGTTGATTTTGATTTAACTAGAATTCTTCATGGTGAACAGTACATTGAGGTCTTTGCACCATTACCATCTGAAGCAAGATTACGTTCGGAAGCGCGTGTTGTTGATATTCTGGACAAAGGCTCCGGTGCACTTGTTCTATTTGAAAGTAAGTGAATTTAAATTCCCCAACATATCCCTTGCGCTGTTCAAATGTTTAAATGGTGCAACGATCTGGGGCTTCCTCATTTATCAAATTTGAAACTGAAAGTAGCTAAGCTCCTTTCTAATATGCAAAGTACTACTTGTCTATTAGAGTAACAGGGTATTACGATTGCTGAAACAATGATCGCTACCGAACTTTCCCATAATCCAGTCTGATGAAGTGTGTTCCATATTTTTATAAACATATTTACAACATTCTGGTGATTGCGTTTACTTTCATTATATTTACACCATATTATTTATTACTAATTATACACTTCCTGACAACGCTTATCCCTCTGTTTCGTTTGGAATGGTTGTTTATTATCCTACTCATCACATGGTGTTAAAATAAACGAAATAAAATTGCTTAGAGTGTATGTTTCTTATCAACCGACCCATGTTGTTAGCACAGAAACTCATTTTTATTGATTTTTCTCATATTAATTTTTTAGTCACGACATTTAACGACACAACTGGTGACAAACTAGCTGTGCAACAAATCGGCACGTTCCAAATTGGCTCAGGTAATTTTGGCGGACCACGTAGTAGTGTTCATGAAAAACCTGCCGCTAAAATACCTATACGTGATCCAGACGCTGTTTTTGAAGAGAAGACTTCTGCTGATCAGGTAGTTAAATTACTGGGTCTCTTTCTGTAGAGTGCTGGTGTCATGAACGGCAATTTAATAACCAAATTACGAATTTTATTTCAAGGCAGCACTCTACAGGATGGGTTCCGGTGATCTAAATCCTCTTCACATTGATCCAGCTTTTGCTAAGGTAAGAAGTCCAATACCAACTGGATGCAGGAATTCAAATTCATCAGCTATATGTTATTCCGGGACATTGGCTAGAAATTTCACTATTTGGTTGCTTTTTTTGACTTCATGTTTTCTTCATTATTTTTATTTTGAACAACGCCAAGATATGGCCTGGATGTTTGTCAACATTTTCCACCTATAACAGATGTCTGGGGGGGCAGTGGCTCAGTGGTGGAGGTGCCGCACTGACACGCCGGCCGATTCAGTTCGCGGCCGCCTCCCCAGCCTACCAAGCCCGCCATCCCCCCTCGGTTGGCCAAT
>KN716234.1:64322-78766 GCA_000816705.1 Dictyocaulus viviparus | reverse complement strand
AGAAGTCTCATACCAACTGGATGCAGGAATTCAAATTCATCAGCTATATGTTATTCCGGGACATTGGCTAGAAATTTCACTATTTGGTTGCTTTTTTCGACTTCATGTTTACTTCCTTTTTTTTATTTTGAACAACACCAAGATATGTCCTGGATGTTTGTCAACATTTTCCACCTATAACAGATGTCTGGTTTCGAGCAGCCGATACTTCATGGACTGTGTTCAATGGGATTCTCTGCGCGGCATATAATCAGCGGATGGGCCGAAAACGACGCCAGCAAATTTAAAGCTCTCAAAGTTGGTATTTACAACCTTGAGATTCCATACACAACAACATATACACTTTATACCTTTGATTTCACAAAACATTAAGGTTCGATTTACTTCTCCAGTGATCCCTGGTAGCACGCTAAGAACAGAAACATGGAAAGAAGGTAATCGAATCATATTCCAGACAAAGGTGAGGATTTTGAAACTTCATTCTTATCATAATCTTAAAAAGGAGGTACCGTGATATAGGTTCAATATCCAGTATAAGATGAGATTAAGCGCTGATCAGTACTAACAAGTTACGGAATGGGGATGATGGGTCCAGTAGGCCTGGGGTGCGGCCGCAGACTGATTGTAGTTTGCGTGTCACTGTGGCACTTTCACCACTGTACCATTGTGCCCCATGTATAAAATAATACGTAGCCTTAACATTTGAACTTTGATCACAATCGTGTAAGAAAAATTAAGAGAAAATCAAAATTAATCGATTGGAACAAATCGAAATTAAATTAGATTATCATTTGATAACGACACTTTGCAGGTCAAAGAAACTGGCACGCTCGTAATAGCAAATGCATGGATGGAACTCAGCAAGGTAACTTGTCAAGCAATGGTACTCGAAAATCTACAAGCAAAATTATGAGCGAAAATGTACAAAGTATAAACGTTTGTTGGTTACACGCGAACCCAAAACCACATTGCGAACTCAACTTTATCATATCTGAGAGATCACGAGACACACAATTGTGCAGAAGCAATCGATGAAGCATTCGATTTCTTATGGTAAGAAATTTCTGAAAATTGGTTCACACATTAGACAAATCACGGTCATACCACTAATCTACAAAAAAAAATCAGGTGAGATATTGAAAACCCGTAGTACAACTGCATAGGAAATCTATAACTGCGCAAAGGTGCAAATATTCTCTATGAATCGTTTTTAAGCCCATGTTATATCTCAGGAGTTCAACAGCTAACAGAAATTTCTGGGCTAAAGAGTACAACATTTCCAATCCCTTATAAAAGTTTAACGAAGAGCAATGAACTTCCACCGTCTTAATCGAAAATAAAGACGGAAGTCAACGTTGCTGTTATTGTTCTAATCTCAAAAAAGAAACTTCGACATTTTCCGAGGATCTGAACCACTGGGTGCATTAAATAGCAAAAATGGATTGATTCTGACCAGAATGCTTAAAAATGTTTAAATAAATAATAAATAAGGAATGCAGCAACAAAAAATTCCAATGTAAAATAAATTTTCTAGTAGTTACGTACTGCCATTCCTTTTTCCCATATCAGTTTCTTAATTATAAAATATTCATTATATTCTATAGAGGGGATTGAGAAATTGATGCGTACCCTCACTGATGAAGCTCAGCGTTAATTTCTTCGGTCGTCTTTCCTTTTGTCTCCGGAACATATTTGTAAATAAAAAAAGTGAACAACGTAAGGAACCCAGTGAATACAAGAAATGTGTATTGTTGGATGAGGTTCTAAAAAAAATAATATAGAATATTGTGATATCGAAGTTACGACACAAGAAGACAGAATGGTAACAATAGGTTAGAGACTTCATTCTAAAGCAGCTTCAAATTTTCATTTGTGGCTGAACATAATGAAGAGGTATATAGCATATTCTTTCCTTTTCTGTTGTCAATAATGATCACAGTCAATTGGCTGAATAGATTGTGTAAGTCATAGCAGCTGTAATATGTCATTGTCCTTACAGCTGATCCGTTCAACGCTTGTAAGCATCTCACATATTAACATCTGCAGTATGGCTCAGAGAGCCTCATACCTACAGCAAGCCTTTTTTGACTCCAGACAATGCCCCACCACTCATAACCTTTACAATTCATGTGCTCGTTATTTTATTATAACCTTGTAATAGCACTTAAGAAAGCATTCCTCGATTGCTTATTACTGAAGCTACTGGTGTCTCACTGGTCATGCATTGTTAACTTCGCTCTATTGTCTCTTTCATAATACATAATATTGTGTCATAAAATACTTTATATAATATTTCACTCAAGTCTAGGGTAGCACACGCTCAAGAGCTACAATGCACACATCGTTCTACCACGGAATCCAACCTTGGTGGTTCAATATCTGAGTCACTTTTCCACCTCAACAATGAAATAACGGCAGAATCTTGTTGAGAACCGCTGTTACGTGGACAGCGAAGTTATGGCAAAATCTGATGATACAGTAAAATCAGAGCGTTAAAATACACGAGTTATAAATATAATGCTTTCTCATTATTAATTACTATAATCAGATCAAACTCACATTTATTGGAAGAAACAACAATCCAACTACGACATTTGATGACCAATTTGTTAATGTTGCGACTGAATTTGCATTGGCACGCGCGTTGGAAAAGAAGATCTCAGACACAAAGAACCATGGAATCGATCCTGTGACGACGTACATTGTATTCATCAACAACAGCATATAATTTTGAAGTATGCAAAGTACTACTTCTAGCTTCGGTGTAATTTGGGCTGTTCATTGGACTACTATAGAAAAAACCGGAACTGATATTTGTTCTGCGGTTCAATCTTCACTTGAGTGCAATGATGTCAATTCATAACAGTTCGGCATCGATACGGTTTTGTAGCACTAATCCAAAAGATGACATGACTAACCTGCTCCGGCTGCAAAAGAGATGACAAAGAGCATGATGAAAAATATTGCACCATAGCTGCCCCATTTAGCACCATTCATACTTGTCGAAATACATACTACCAACAGTAACGTTGATATCCACATACCAATCATTCCAAAAAGAAGCAAACTACGGCGTCCAAAACGAGGATGGTCCACCTAAACAGTTGACAAACACAGTAAAATTGAAGAAATAGTGCAATATGAGAGAATATTACACACATACCAACCACACAGATACAACTGTCATCAAAACATTAACGATTCCCACACCAATAGTAGCATAAACGGCATTTTCATCTGTTAAACCTGCCTGTTTGAAGATCACCGTCGAATAAAACATGACCGCATTTATCCCTTAGAATTAATAAGATGATCTTGAGCCAGGGCACCTGTCCATAGTAGAGCGAATTATTTCTGGACAAATTTCTTACCGGATAGTTGCTGTGCTATCATCAAGAATACCGCGATGGTCATCGGCCATCGTAGATCTCCGCGGAACATGTCGCCGAACGTTAGATGTTCTTCTGCTGCTGACTGACCTTTTGGACCAAGTGCTTCTTCCCGCATCATATCTATTTCAGCAGCAACCTGCAAAATGATGTTGGCACTTTTATCTGATCTGTTTCAGATTTAATCAAGTTAATATTTAACACTGAAACTGATGATAAACGACCTATTTGCTTTAATAAGCTCACATCGGTGGTGCCTCTAAGTTTTTCTAGATCTTTTGTCGCTTGTTCGACTTGACCTTTGAAGCATAGCGTAAATTTGGGTGATTCAGGTATGAGTGGTAATGAGATCACTTGTATTAACGCTGGTATAGCAGCAATCCCAAAAATGAATGGCCATCTAGACTGTGTACCAAAAAGCATTGGTAAACCAACGACCTACAATATCACACATCAACATCAACAAACTACGTATATGAAATAAAATAATACTTGTGACACAAGAATCCCGATAGTGACAAGCAGCTGGTGAAGTGATCCAATCATTCCACGCAAATTTGTCGGTGGCACTTCCGTTAGATACATTGGGACAAGAATGGTCAGACCTGTAACGCTCATCACCCCTTATCAGCACTAAATTTGTTATTCCGTAGCGAAAATGAACAGCGATTACTGTTTTATTCCCTATATAATGGTGATTTTATGAAACGGTACGACAACTAAATGAAGCTGTTTCATTTAGCATTACTCCCTCCTAGTAATGGTTGTAATTAAATACAATGACATACATTTTCAAACGCGTTCATCTCCGAGTTCTACTACTGTAATGACTCTTTCAAAAGAGATAATCCACATAGTGACTGTCTTTAAATCTTTGAAAATCTTTTAAATTAAGACTTTCATAATTTTGAGAAAAAGCCAGTTAAACACAAATCTGATTCTTTTGATCTAAATCGTAATTCATAACAGTACGAAGAAATGCTAGACGAACGAAGAAATTTGGCTTCTAGGGATTGCATTTTTGGAACAATTTCCAGCTTATGAAAAATATTAGTTAAAACCAAGCGTTTTACGTTACACTTTCAAATACACTCGGATTTCCAAAGGTAGGAGAACAGTGTTGAAAAGACCACTCACCGGCGTATATTCCAATTAATAACCTTCCAACAACCATTGTCCAGTAGACTTTGAATATTTTCACGAAAGCCATCATAGCAGTGGCGACGAAGACAAGGACATTCGTACACAGAAGACCATTACGACGTCCACACTTATCCGCAATAAATCCAGATATGAGTCCACCGATCGCTCCACCAACTCCAAAAACTGCCACAATGGTACTCCTGTTTGAGCATTTGATATAAGTTTAACCTATCAATAGTGAATAGTAAATTGTAGAGAAAAAATTATTCATCGTGATATAAAAACGGAAAATTTTACAAACTTATACAAATACTCTCATACAACAATTATGAAGATAATCGTATAATAACTTCGTAAAAAAAGGCGTATAGAAGCCCAGCTCTCGCATCTATTCAAATTCATCACCGTCTTTACGAGTTCAACATAATATCACAAAGGACGCTTTTCGTTAACAATGACTACTATGATTCTTCTTTGAGGAAAACAATCCTAAAGTTTGACTGTAACCTTGTTTAGCAACACTCGAGGTCAATGAACAGTGTTTTATTGAAAACAAGCACAAACACAAACAACAACACAGAAACAGGCTAACGTTCCGGCAGATGGCTATAACGTTTTTCCAATGGCTGTAATATAGCTACCACTAACAAAAGGCGCTGTAGGAAGAACAAGCCCTTGGGCGAAAGCTCTAGTGGAGACAAAATCCCGTTTATTTTACCCTTGATATCTGTTAAGCGATATTGAAAAAGGGCAAAATTAGAAGATTTGGAGACGATTATATAAATCCCACCAAATTCTCTTGAACACCAATTAATTCGCAACCGTTTGTACGACCGCTTATGCATGATGAAAGCGTGCACTATATGCCCAAATAGGAAAAGCGGTGATTGTATGAGATCAAGTACAATATACCTGATTTCATGCAATACTTGTGGCGAGGAATGTATTGGTGAAATGGGTCGTCCCCTATGCATTAGAATAAAAGAGCACCTAGATGGAAAAGCCTGAGGTATCATTAGTTTTCAAAATCATCGCAGTGAATTTCTTTAACAATAGTTAGGATAATCGTCATAGATGCAGAATTATTCCATTAACCTCACCTATTTGATATGATTTGAATGAAAATGGAACTATGAAAACAATGAAAACGGAATTCGTACGTTGTAGAGAGAATCATGTACATCCAATAAAGACAATATTCTTTCTTCCTTTGTTATAAGTTTAGTATAGTTAGTAAAGTTGAAACTATTCTTGTGGCTAACATTGGCTAATATCTATTGGCTGTGGATAACATAAACAGCATTGATTTGGTGAAGACTAGTCAACTCAAGCCACTGATCACTCACGCATCCAATCCTATGATATCACATTGAATCCGAATGGATAAGCGCATCCCGCAACAGAAATTGATCAGCACGGAAACTTATCTCACCATATCTTACTTATATCTCAAAGCGAATTCTTTCTGCAGAAATATTGTCGGAAGTTTCTTGTGAAAAAAAGATTTTTGATTGTTCCTTTTCTATTCAAAGTACTGTAGCATTGTCAATAAAAATAGTATGTGAATAGAATTAGCCAATTATCACCTACCATGTCAGATCCGCACTTTGTTTGTCAAGCGTGACATTGTATTTTTCACGATGTGACTGAATAATCCAGTCAGTGATTAGCTAGAAAATACAAAATTTCTGACATCGCTACATATTTCGCAGCATCATTTCATATGAGTTTCACGATCTTATTCATTTTGTAAATTTTAAGAATCCATTCTCAAAACACGTGGATTGCAACTTACACCTCCAGGCGCATTGACACATCCAATGTGATAACCGAATTGGAACGATGCCAGTGTAACACTTGTTACCGCAGCGGCTAGCGTACTTGTGAAACGACCCTGAGAGAAAAATGTTATTCTCTGTCCTCGTTATTTTGCTTATGTGGTTTTATGACATCATTTTGTGGTACTCACCTCTATGACCTTACTTTTAGGGTCTTCCGATAGCTTTGACTGAAACAAAAACAAGACTTACGTTAAGTAATGAAAAGATTAGCATTTGAATAAAAGCTGTACTTAGCGTGTTGTTCCACGAATTTTTATGAACTCACTAGTATTGGAATGAGGGTGTTGTGAAGTTTATCGTTAGAGCTTCTGACGATCAATCGAATCGCTCTAATGTTCTTATTCTTGTCTAACTAATATGGGGGTTTATGGATTTAAAATTCTCCTCATAAGACATGGTAAAACTTATTACCTACTGCTGTTTTTTTTTCTAGTAAATTGTGGTGAATCGACTAATCATTGCCAATAGTCACGCAAAGAATGAATGTCAATTACCCTCATAAACTAGAATTAAAGTAGGTCTAATTACCCGAGTCACTTTGCTGCCAGTGGTACTGCTTCCATGCTCCTTACTTCCTTGCTCTTTGTCTTCTTTATTTTTTGCATTGTCTCCGTCCGCGTCTTCCTTCTTGTTTTTCTCCTTACTGCCAACATCTTCTTCATCAGGTTTGTTGTCTTTTTCAGGTTCGTCTTGTCCGGCTGCTATACGGTCTTCAACTATATTAAAAGTTAAACGTACTTCTTCTTCCCTACAACTTCGCATCATTATTGGACTAATTTCGAAGTATCCACAATGTAAAATGAAACTTACCAAATAATACGAAAACACTATAGGTAAGATATTAGTGAGTGATATTGAAACTGCACTTATCAGCCATATTTCGCTTTCGTTTGTTTATCGGACAGTCAAATTTCACCGATCGAAAAACATTTTCAAATGGTACACTTCCAATGATGTGTAACAACAGTCATTCTAAATACGTAAGAGCGAAAACTTCTTAATTAGTCTTGAAAAGCTTGTTCTAACTCTAGAGTAGTCTCATGTTCTGATCACTTACTGTTTGCTTATATCTGGTATTTTGGTTTGTTTCCAAAAGAAATGCCCTCTGAGTCTCGTGACCTCCGTCGATAACTACACTACTACTGCTGACAACATAGTTGAATTGTAAACGTAAATCGCTAGCTTGTGATGGAACATCGAAAAGCATTGATTTTAATGAAAAATGCAAACAAATGTAATTTGATGATGATCACTTTTTGGCAGGTGTTATGGAACGGAAACAATGCAAAACGAATGAAACGAAATTGGAACGAAATAAACAAGGACAAAACGTAACTCACTAAAGACCTCAAAATAAATCCTTCATACTGTGGTTTATTTGAAGATAACAAATTTTACATATATGTAGATATTAAAATGTAAAATCTCCCAAAAACTACATCTAAAATGAGAAGCCTTCTATAACCTCTTTTGGCGACTCTAATGATCTCTAATAAAGTCAATGCGAGCTCTAGAGAACACAGACTTGATAGGAGATCAAGAAGTTGACCAAGCATTTTTATGTTTTATTATTATTATTATTATCATTATTATTAATTATTATTAATTATTATTATAATTACTATTATTAAGTTCAACAATAAAACTACACACCACCAGAGAATGTAAATAATTAGGTAGAAAAAGTAGCAAGTATTCTCCTGACTAGAGATACTGGCTGAATGCAAGCCTGGTCTACAGAGTGACTTGAGTTAAACATTCTTCACTAATTCAGTGCTGTTTATCTTCTTTGGTACTAACTTAAATACATCGGAGAAATGGATTGCTTGCTAGGCAAGCGATGCAGTCACTATTCTGATTCGAGCTTCGTATCACTGTGCCACCACCATCACTGTCCCAGGTCGATGAATTTTTACAAGTATAATTTGGGACCACAAGCAGCATTGACTAGCCTGCTCTTTGCAAGTTCGTAGTGTGTAGACTATTTGCATTTGAACACCACTATAGGATCGAGACAAACGGGTGACAAATCTCCAAAAGCAGACTTATTACCTCAGACATCCCTATATATTCAATTTGTGAGAATGGACCATCCAAGTAGCAGAAAATTTTGCTAAGCAATACGTCAAGTATACCATTGTTGCTTTTGAATATAGTTCGGCAAATCATTCAGGCATAAATGCAGTATGTTTGAAGCATGCATAAATGAAAGGGTGTGAGAACTGGTAAATTTTACCTTCTTTATGTTATGTTTGAGAGGCCCATGCAGATTAGTGGCGATCTGAAAATCCCAAACACCTTTATCCATTCCCCAGCTAAGCTTGTGCTAGAAAACTTAGAAATTGATTAGCAGCACTGAGCTGGTGAACAGCGATTGACTCAATTTGCTGTGTAGACCACGATGGCATTCAACCACCACCTCCACAATAACACACAAATGCCCTAGCGTACTCCGCAAAAGTGGCAGATCAACGACAAATTTGCCACTTCACATGTGACGAGGCGTTCAATGATTTGAATAACTGAATTGGAGAGTAGCGAATCAACAGCAGATTCATCGAACAGAGCAATCTCTCCGTTCAATGATGTGATAAAAGGGCTTTCGACCATTCCCCAAAGGTTTATCTATGGTTACAATCATTCAGTTTTACCATGAAAAAGCTTGAGCTCATCATCCACTATATTAACTTCATGGTGACTCCTGTGTGCACTCGAAAAGGAATAGCGATTTTATTTACTTGCTAAATACCCAGACTAATGGAAAGTCAGCTTTGGGATTTGCAGACTCTTTTTATTATTTCCAACAACTATGTTTTTTCTAGGAAAAATTTTCATTTCAGAACTTCACAGGAAAGAAAAACAAAGTAAAACAGCTTTGATTTTTACTGTATTGCGTAATAATCTTAAAAGAGAAGAAGAGAATGATCTTTATTCCTTAAAAAGCACAGAGATTACAGAAAGTACAGAATACTACATGATGAGGTTTCTAGACTTGGAATCGAGTTCGGATTCATTGTATGATCTATCAATATATCCAGGATCATCAAAATCTTAATCAATAAGTATTAAATGACGTCATTTTGATACTATGATTGAAATTTACACTTAACTATTAACAAACATATAATAAAAGCTAAGAACATTAAAAGGACAGGGCTTTGAATGGCCTATTGCTTCTGTTGAATAGTAGCAACAATTTCTTCAATTGTCAAGTCGTTTGTTTCCGGCACATATTTCCAAACAAAAGTAAAGTAAAGAATCAGAAAACAGAAGAACATTAGAAATGAGAATTGACGAATAGAGTTCTGAATATAATAAAACAAAGTGATGATATAAGCATCATACTACTTTCATTTTCTATCAACTATGATAGGTTATGATGATGATCTAATATCCATAATGATGCTGAGTCAGTCGCAAAGCTTAGAACCTCAGGTGAGACTCGAAAACGCAACTTCAGATATCTGGTCTGTTGTGCTTACCCACTAAAGTACCGAGCCTCCGCTGTACGATCACTCATGACCTTCACTTCATCTCTGTTTTCTATTCTTTGAAGAACCTTACTACCTTTGCATTCGATTCTCCAACCTCACTCTATTCTTCGACCAGCCACACCACTATCTACACGTGACTCTCTCTTCACATCCTATCAAGAGATTCCATTTATACTTACGCTCACATTCACTCTTTGTTTCGTATCGCTATCGATATAAACTCTACTCTTTCTCTGTGTTCAATAGTTTATTTATCCAAGTTTGAGGTACATTACCCAACTTTCGACCATACAGATAAAGTAATGAGATTTCATAGATCTTACAAAAAGAAAAAGTATACCAAAACCAACATTCAGAAAAACGAAAGTGATAGCGACGACGAAACTCATCGTCCAGTGTGCTATCGCTCCTAATGCACAAGCGTTTGCACGAGCATTTGTAAAAAATATTTCACACGGAAAAAACCATGGAATACCGCCTGAAAATCGATTTCTTCAAGTGTATTATGGAGATCAATACCGTAATATCAGTGTATATGAAATGTACAACATTTGTGATATGTCAAGATCGGTTTTGTATTAGTTTGAAAAACCTTCTACGATGTATTGACAGAAAGTGAAGCGCACTATTTAATACTTACAAATATAAAAATAGTTAGCAAATTACAGTTTGCATGATACTTTCCAGATAGGACAAATACGAAATGGTGTTTATAAACGTACACGGTATTTAGAAAGTACCTGGTCCTGCAGCAAAGGACATGACGAATAGCAAGACGAAAAATACGGCGCAGTAACTGGCCCATGCACTCCCTACTCTGCTAAGAGAAATCGAGACTACCAATAATAAAGACGATACCAACATGCCAACTATACCAGCCAGTAACAATATACGACGTCCAAAACTATGATGATCTACCTTAAATATGAAGCGATCTATCTGTAAATAGTAAAATAAATTAAATAAATTATTAAATAATTATTATCGATGAATCACTGTGGAATGTGTCATACATTCTGCTCAAACAAGAATTGTAGAGGTGACCAGATGCATATTTATTTTCTAGGACTTGAGGTAAATCACGGTAAATCGAATCAGCGCTTCCTATTTGGTCGGTACGAATGAAACGAACAGCTGATGTTTTAAAGTTCGAAGGAAATCAAATGCATCAGCTGATTGTTTAATTTCAAGTGACATTGATTCATTGGTTCAAAGTTGACATATGCTTTTTTGTATGAGTCACCACGATCATAGATCACCAGAGGACAAACACTCACCAGGATATTCGCTACGAGGGTCATCGCCACATTAACGATACCCATAGTAAATGTAGCATATACAGAACCTTTGTCTGTCAAGCCTGACTCTTTGAAAATTATTGTTGAATAGTAGACTGTTGCATTTATACCTGTAATTCAGCGATCAAGTTGTTTAGTGTCAAATCAAAAACATAATCCAGTTTTTCAGTAGTGAGTTAGAGAGTGTGATCTCGTTCAACTCTTATAGGAAATCATGGGATGGTTCTACAAAGACAACATGGAGAAGTGAGGCAGTGTAAAAGCAGTCAGATGTATCAATTTTAATGACGATACTACCCAAAAGAATGAAGAATGTGAATGCTGCTTGTGTATCTAATCTTATACTGTTTCATTTATAAAAAGCTTTTAAATAATAATCTATGGCAAATGATTTCACATAATGGCTCGCAAAGACGAGTTGTAGTTAATCGTTTGAAATCCGAAACATGTTGGCCTGACTCCGAGGTAGTCCATCAAAATGAGATATTGTCAGTCATATAAGATAAACGAATGCATTCTTTTGCCCTTTGAGGTTGGAGAAGGTTCAGTTTTCATTTAAGGCACTACATCTATTCTTTTACCGTGACGGATTGATGAAATGAAAATATTAGCAGTTACTGCTATAAGAAAGCGTACAAATAAAAAACAATATCCGTTTCTTAAGAGCATTCAGCTTCAGCATTGCATTAAACTGTAGAACGGCTGTAGACGGTGTGCAATAGTGTACCGGGTTTTGACCATTGCACGATGATTTTTACTGATACTCTTAAATACTCCTAAATATTTCTAACCTTATCTACAAATATGCTTGGTCGATATTTAGATAAATTTAAACTTTAGCGTTGATCAATCACTTTTGCGTGGTGAATCCCAAATTCGTGATGGTGAAGTGATCGAATGAGATCCTAATCCATACCGTAACTGCAGTTGACCAGCTTAGTGCTGCTAATCCTACTCAGATTTCCCGGGTACCAAACGGAGACGCCGAAGTAAAGGCGAGAATAGTAGGCCTGAGGAGCAGTCGCGAACCTGACTTCTGCCTGTGTGCCTCCACCGCTGCGTCGCGCACCCACTTGCTCAATACGCTGCGGAACTCAGCTTACCACTGCTGGACACTAATGAACAAATTGATATCGGCACTGAGTATGATAGATCTGACTCAAAATCAACGGAAAAACATACTTCTAAGTTTGCGACATATTCCTCATCGTTTCTTCATGTTTCTTATATTGCGTGAATTCTATTGTTATTGTTTTATCGTTTTCATGCATTCTATCGACAACTATTTCATTGATAAATACTACATACATGCCTGTTAGTTGTTGTGCAGTCATCATCACAATGGTAAGTGTCGACGGCCACAATAAAGATCCACGAAACATATCCAACATCGACGTCATGTCTGATATTTCGTCCCGAGTTCTGACGGCTTCCGCTAGCATTCGTTCCACCTCGAATTGAACCTGAATTGTGTGTGTGTGTGTGTATATCTAGAAAGAATATTCACAACACATTTTGTAGCGTTAAACTAAAAGAGTCAATTCTTCAACAATATCAACAATAAACGCACTTTGTCCGTTGATCTGAGTAGTTCTAAATCTTGTGTTGCTCGTTCAACTTCACCTCTTATACACAGTGTAAATTTTGGTGATTCAGGAATCATTGGTAATGTTATCACTTGCAGCAACGCAGGTACAGCAACAAAACCAAAAATCAACGGCCATCGATCAGCAGTACCGAAGATTTGTGGAAGGCCGAGCAGCTAAAATAAGTAGAATTCCAGTAATGGTCTAGATAATTTGAATGGTTGGACATACTTGTGATACTAGAATAGAAACTGTTATCAGCAATTGGTGAAGTGATCCGAATGTTCCTCGAAATTTTATCGGCGACACTTCTGTAAGATACATCGGAACGATCACAGTCAGACCTAAAAACACAGTGCAGCTTAACTCCTTCGACGACAGTAAAAGTTAAGGATTTTCTTCTTCAAGCATTAGGTGTTGAAAAAGTATAGAACTCTAACCAGCATATATGCCGATAAAAAATCTTCCAAATAGCATCATAGGATAGACATCAACCGTTTTAGCTAAGCCCATCAAAGCAGCAGCAAGGAAGGCGATGATGTTCGTGTAAAACAGCCCACCGCGTCTACCCGCTTTGTCCGCCAACATAGCGGACAGCAATCCGCCAATCGCTGCGCCGACACCAAATACCGACACTACCATACTCCTGTTGATAAAATTTAATATATCTGACAAATAATAGACCATATATACTTTATGCTGCTTTTCTTGTTTGAATATTATTTTGTAAATGTATTTCTTCTGCTAGAATACATTTTTCTGAAGAACAAGAATAATGCGAAGAAGAATAATACTCAGACCACTGATAAGAAATGCTTTAGGCACTTATACGGTGTTCTAATATGATTTCATATATATGAGAAAGTCCAATATTTCTATGTTAACGTATTTAAGTGGTTCAAGTCTCGTTTCGAAATGAGGAGTTCAAGAGGAATCGATTAAGTATTGCTTGTATTTTACACGATACACGTCAGTTCATCATCGATAAAATACGTGGTATTACTAAAAGTAAGGAATTAAACACCATGATGATTTCTATAATGATGAAAAGATTTCATAATAATTATATATATGACGGCGCATGGGTAAAGGCTGGAGGTGCCGTCGTAATTCGCAGACCCAAGTGTTCGCGGTCGAGCCCATCATCTTCTCGGAGTCGAAAAATTGATACAAGAGAAATCTGGGTAAGATAAAGACTGACTTGGTAAAGAATGGTCAATTCAATTAAGACCAGGCTTGCATTCAATCTTACTACTATGTCAACATTAATGCGTAAGTGCCATCCCACAACTGTGATTGATCAACGTTAAAGTCTAGTTTATCTTAGATATATATGAGATGAGCTAAAATAATCTTTGGCGCTGATCAATCCATTGAGGCTGGATGCACCAACGCATTCATGTTCAAGGTGATATCGCTCAGATGATTGAAGACGCGTCTGGCCTCTACAGTGACTTGAATTCACCACTCCACACCAACTCAGTTCATGTCACTGCGGCACCTCCATCAATTGAACATGGCATTGATTAGCACTGTAGAACACACATTTCACAGAATTTTCATGAATGGTGGAATTTTGTAAGTAAACCTAATTTCTTACAAAAAAAATTGACTGTAAAATCAGTCTTATTAAGACATCCTTGAGTCAAAAAGCAAAGAGACAAAGAATATAACTGCGAGAACGACGATGAAA
>KN716234.1:39842-52784 GCA_000816705.1 Dictyocaulus viviparus | reverse complement strand
AGAAAAATTGACAAGAAGGCCTTCCGCTGGCATAAAGTCATTAATATTAATGACAATGACAATTATAATACTTTGTGAAGTTTGTTGATGTAGGGAAAACTTGTTTTATGCCAAAATTGTCAGAACTTTATGGTAGGATCCTATACATGCGTAGAAAAGATCTTTAAGTACCACTGATATTATAGGCAGTCAACATCATTACGAGAAAAAAAAGGAAAATGCACAACATTGATACGGATAGAACATTGAGAAACGTACTTCACCAGGAGCATTCACGCATCCTATGTGGTATCCGAATTGAAATGATCCAAGCGTAACTGAGAAAACTGCAAATGCCAACGCGCTTGTCATATGACCCTAAAAATACATACCGAAAAAGTCAACTTTAAAAGAATTAACATGGTTTAGTACTTCTTAAAGTATTAAGGTGAAGCTATGGAATATCAGATAAAATTTAGGTATAAAATTATGAGAAATATTAAAAATACCAACTTTTCATTACCGAATAGAAAAGAAAAACTGAAACGGAATCAATTTAAACACAGCTTAAAAAATAAAATGAAACCAAGAGCTGGAAGATTTTCAAGAATGAAACTTCGAGGTGAAATAAGAAATCGGAGCAAAATAATTTTCTCAGTTAACGCTTGAACAATAGAGCATTAATTATATATTACGTAATCATATCTTCATGAATAACTACTAGAAATTGAAATCCGATAATCTGCAACAAGGCAAGATAAAATTCATCTAGGTATAATATATTTTTTGGTGAAGTGTTGGTTATATCACGTTATAATACTATCTATAAGTCCGGATTATAACTGGAAAAATACGCGAAGGCGTAAATCATTCCCTCGTTTTTTTTTGTGAATAAAAAACTACTGTGGATAAAAAATATAAAAGAGAGCGCAAGTATGCGTGAGTGGAAAATCCTAGGAAATGCTACATTGATGCACAAGTGATCTACATTTCTTAAGCTCTCTTAAAATAAAAAAAAACTTTATTCTCAGATTCCACATCACTTAGAAGTAGACCGAAAAATTTGATTAGAACCACAGAACAGTTGACAATACATGTTTAATGTTAGTTCTGCTTCAGTCATTTGCTAACAGAACTCACCAAATATCCATGGCCTCAAAATATATAATTTCAAACGATAGTAAAGTTAGAGCCGAAAATTACACACCAATTGGATGGGACGAAACCCAGCCCTTTATTCATTTCGATCCGCATTCTGAATAGTAAAAAATGCCACAAAAAACAATAATTTCATGATCTCTTCATTTTTAAAATAAGCATAAATGATATCATTAACATTATATTAGACAGAAAATAAACGCTCTACAAAAATGTGATCAAACTTCTTTGGCGGCGAAAACAGTAACATTCCAAATGTTACGAACTTTTTGATTCGAAAACATGAAAATTTTCACGACCATAATATGTCTGATATATACACAACAGGTTGTTAAATGATAAGAAGTTATGTGAATATCGGTAGTCAAATTAGGTGTTGACACATAAACGAGTTACTAATTTATATTTTACTTGAGCATAGAGCGCTGCCAATATAGGAAATGCCAACAAATATCAAGATACATTATCGAGATCCAAATGAAATTTTTGTCAATGTCTGTTATACACCAGTAAACTGAACTACCTCACCAACAGGCTATGTGTTTTACTCCTTAAGTGAATGAGAAAGAGCTTCGCTAAGGAAATTACAAAACAGAACGTTTTCATTGTTAAGGACTCCCACGAACAAGAAAGAGGTTTGAAACTTTGCATTTATGTTTATCTTAGCGATCACAAACATCATTACACCGATCTAATAGTAGCCACGCTTTTACAACAAATATGAGTTATTAGCTATTTACTTATTGCTAGAATAACTCTGCTCGATAATTTCTATAGACATCCATTATTCAAGAATATTAAAAGCAGTAACATAATAAACGAACTGCTTCACATAATGAATTTGCAGCAATATATTATTCAGATTTACATCATCTATCACTGTTGAGGAGGGCAAACTCAATCGTGTGGAAGTTATTGCAAAGAGTGCACTCTATCGAATATTCTTTACTTTTCTAACATCCTTCAATGGCATTACGACAGGATACTACTGCTCAAGTGCATTTATTAACCTATGGAGCTACTGTTATGTAGTGATCTTTAAATTGAGCTTATCATTTGCCGAGAAATAGCAGATATTGAACACCAAACAGTTCATCAATATCTGTTTAAACATCAATATTCATATGTTGGAAGAATGCCATGCAGTTGCTTTAACTAACTATCGTTCACCAAGTCAGAACTTCGTTTTCAAACAAATAAAAAGCCACTTAACATTGGTATTAAATAATAGACACTTCGTTATTCTATTTTCTCATTTGCATCTCCCATCCTAAAACAACTCAATAATCTATTTGATTTATATTTGCTACAAGATCTAATACTTATTTCGTTCTCATGGTCTGCACCTATTACACATCGTTGCCTCTTTTTTACTGTATAGTTCAAACATAGCTATGTTAACCCACGTCTGAGAATTGAATGCACGCGGATTTCGCGTCGCAACCCACCTACATCTCTTACAAACTTAACAACACAACTTTTGATCAGAAAATGAATCGGAATTTCAACCACTGGAAAATTTTCGGACGTTTCCTAAAATACAAACATAGAGTAAAGTCGTCTCATACATCCAGAAAATCGCACCTTCAGAAGACTTCTTGAACACAAAGCCCTCAATTTTCGTTGGGTATTAGAGTATCCCCATCAATCTACACCTCATTAATACCTGATATGCTATCACGAAAATATCTCTTCAAAACCATTTCAACTGATCACTTCGTCAAACTCTACATTCAAGCATTTCATAATCCTGTTAAAAAATCGTATGACCACAGCAAATGGCTTCAGAAATCTTGTCATAAGGAAAGCTTTCGAAGTCGCTTATTAACAAACAGGTTACTCTTCGTTATATTACGAAGCTTTCACAAATATATAATATATGGAGTGGGAAAAGTCTAGAGCACGATAAACGATTGCAGAAAAGTCAAAATCCTGTCGAATTAGTAAGAAAATTATGAACTATTTCCTCTTAAGAGACCAAAATATCAGGAAACTATTATTCAATGATGAAATATGATGTGAAACTGGTGAACAAAATCAGCATTTAAAATATGGGTAATCAAAAATAAACAAGCTCATAATAAATAAAATGTTCGAAAAAAAACATCTACTTAATTTAAAACTTATACGTGCAAACTGTTATCCCATTCGGTGATAGTCTAACAGTGCTTCGCTCTTCTAAGAAGACGCAGTGAAATGAAATCCTGACGAAACGTCATTAAACAGCCAAAAAGTACTGTCATACTACAAACTGAGATTGTAGATCTCCAGTGTTGCATTGAGAAATATAAACTTTTCAGCGAATCGAATCACTTGTTTTTAGTCATATCAATTACAAAGGTTATGATGTTGATTGAAGAAATAATACTTAGAATGCTTTGAAAGTTATAAACAAATAAATATATATATATATATATATATATGTATATATATATCTAATGATGAATATCTGGAAACTTCTATGCACCTGTTTATTGGGACATAACGTGATAAAGGAACAAAAAAAACTTGCATTCATCGTATGGATAATGAGATATGACAAGCTGATAATAAACAAGATGTCCGAAAAAAAAACGCTTATCTGAAAGAAATTTAAAAACTTATGATTCCATACCTCTCCCACTGTTTTTGGTGGATTTAGCTTCTGCGCTGCTTCTTTTTCTTTTGCAAGAAGCGCACCTTTTTCATCATCGCTTGCAGTACCACCCGTCTTGGTTGTCATTGCCACCACTGGAACACGTCCTTTCTCGTCCTCATTCGCCATTATCATTGTTTTGTGAAGAAGAAAAAATTCTCCTGAACCATAGCCAAATACAAATACAAGCTATACTTTATCAGAAGAAAACTGGACGAAAAAAAAACCGTCGCTACGAACAATTTTAGGAAAAAATTGCAATAATGAAGAAATAATTGGCGATAGTTGTTAAGAATAAAATGAGGTGCATAAAAATATAACCACACAGTCACTGTATAAATCTCCACGGAAAAAACGCTCTTGAGCGATGCAGTTGAAATTTGAGGAAATTTCAAGTAAGCATAATTACAGAAAGAGCATATGAAGCTCTCTAGGTGTCTGATCCATCTGAGTTTCTATTATAATTCTATAATTTTTTAAGACAAGATTTTTTAAAAGACGTAAACAAGGTGAAATGACATGAGAATTTATTCCAAAATATCGAGTAAAAATCTGATTTTTAAGTAGAATAGCCAATATTTATTCTCTTGTTTACAATCTTCACTTCACACATTCTACAGACACTATTGTAACGAGTGGAATATTTGAAAATTTGTAAAATCATCGCCATATCGAACACTAATGTAACGTTTGAAACGTTGTAAAAATTTCTATAGATCATAACATTATAAGCAGCATTCAACGTTTACCATAATACGCGATATTGCGTAAGCACGATTGCATCATGAAGGGGCGGAGCTTCCGTCAGAAGAAATTGAAGGATATAAAAAAGTTTTCAAAAAAAGTAATTAACCGTTCATTACTAATCTACCATATAAACGCTGTTGTTATAGTTCATATTTACTCATACAGAGAAGTCGCATAATAACAAAACTTCTTTACTCGTTCATTTGACTCCTTTTCATATTTAGATAATCTAGAAGCTCTATACAGTGGTAGCTTCAGTGATAGTGAAAAACGAAAATAAACTGATTGGTAAATTGTAAGAGAATACGAACGAAGGACACCTAACAACAACTACTAAAGTGTGAAAACAATGTTTTTGTTCTCTAAACTTAAGCAATTGCAAAAATATCGAGAAGCTTGTAGATCAATAAAGGATAACCCAAGATTTGTTCTCGTGTACAGCAAATGATGGCTTTGCAGAGCTTGACTTATACAAATAAGTCAGATTTAATAGATAAGTGTACTATGACACAATATCACTTCGGCTAAGAACATTCACAGTGTAAAAAAATCAAAAACATAAGGAAAAAAATAATTAAGTATGTAAAAATGTATATGTTCCAAACACACAAACACATGATATAGGCAAACTGACAGCGCTCTAGATTGTAACGCCATGCTGCTCAGTGTTACACTTGAAGTAGTTTGGAGACAAACGGAAAGTGCGAAGAATAATCAAACCGCTGTAATATCACTCAGTCAAACCAGCGACTGTCATTCATAACACAGTTTTCTGACTATTGGATGCCTTCCGTCAACGAAACCACGGAAAAACAAAACTTCAAGTACTGAATATTTTAAAGTACCAATCTCTATTGTCAGAAATGATGGTCCGCTGAACGATTTGTGACTAGTAGCGTTCACCGTGAACCTTTCTGAAGTAACAATGCGTGATGTATTACACCAACCGTGAAAATTTCTTGTCAACTGAACTTACAAACTCACATTTTAAGATGTTTTTATTACCATAACGTACGTACACGTGTGCTACTATCAATAGGGGCCCAAGTGTTATAAATCAGAAAGAGAAATATATGAAAACATGGATAAATTGGAAGCAATAAAATTGAACGAAGCTATTGCTAATCAGATATTACACCCTTGACCCTTTTACCGTTATAGACACGTAGTTTCAGTTGTGTTTAAATATTGAAGTGCAAATGCGTAGTATTTTCTGCTTATCTAAAGCTTGTCTATTTCATTTCGTACTTTAAAGTGTAGATGATCAATCAGTATAGATAATAAGAAACAAGCAATATAAACATAAGCACTACATTATTAGATATTTAGCCCCGAATACATGAAAGATCTACTTGAACACTGGGTTTATGAATAAAGATAGCAAATCACCTTGTACAAATGCTATCGCTCAACATAAAAATCACGAATGGATAAGCTTTCATAGTGATTTATTCATTTGCCTACAGATAATAATGCGTTATAAGGATTTACATTTGCTCGATTTAAATACCGACAATGCCAAGTCAACCACAAATCTTGGAACCTTACACAGAGCTCAAATACGCATCTATAGATGTTCGATCTGATGTGCTACCAATTGCGCTTTCGATTTCTTTGCTCTGTGATCACTCAATGATGTGATTGGTTGTTTTTGTGAAAATGTTATCAGCCCAAGCGCATTAACGGGTTTGAAACGCCACAGCTGGTGAGGAAAATGGAAGAGTGCTCACTTGATAGCTTTGATCAATCTCTGCTGCGAGATGCACCCTTACGCATTCCTGTTCAACGTGATATCGTGGTAACAGAATTCCATCCTCCTTTGTACATTGACAAACTTATTATTTTGATAAGTAGATAGTTTGTTCTTTTTTTCTTGAGCAACACGAGGTTTTTCAGAAACACTATTAAAATGGCGAACGTTTCGGCTGTTTATACCTACTTGTCAAAACTCATATTAGAAACCACTGATGATATCGATTGTATTGATCTAACAATATTTAAAGCAAGACCTTATCATCAGTTGTATAGACGGACCTACGGATAGAATAGGATGGTTTTTAACACTAATAACTTCAAAGAACGAATAATATTTTCGTTATGTAAGTTATGACTGGGAGTGCAGTGGACTCAGTGGTTGAGGTGCCGCATTGATACGCCGGCCCGAATCAGTTAGCGGCCGTCCCCCAGGCCTACCAAACCCGCCATCCTTGCGGGGTCGGTAAATTGGTACCAGAGGAATCTGGGTAAAATAACTGGCACTGACTTGGTGAAGAGTGGTCAACTCAAGTCATTGTGTAGACCACGCATTCGTTCAACCACCTCAACGATATCACATTGAACATGAATGCGTTGGCGCATCCCACCACATGAGATTGATCAATGCCAACAATATCTTATCTAACATCCCTGTTGCTGGAACACATCCCATCCCATCTAAGAACACTCAAATGTTTCTGGACCTTCGAAGTAATTCGGCACCAAATAACGCATACGTAATGAAGTCATTCGATATCACCAGTCTTTATACAAACGTGTCGAATGACTCTGCTATAAAATTCATCCATGAATTGCTTCTAAAACACCAAACAATAAACCTGTAAGGCTTTTCAATTCAGCAGGTTATGGCTCTATTGAAAGAGTGTCTAAACTGCTCGATATTCAGATGCTCTGGTAAATATTTTTCACAAATAAGAGGGTTGGCAATGGGACAGCGACTTGCACTGAGCCTAGCCATTGCCTTTATGTCTGGAGTGGAAGCCCCGGTGAATGATTTCCTGTCAATACTCTACTGTAGATACCTGGCTGCTTTATCATCTGTTCCACAGATGCAGAAATTAATAAATGTTTTCAATTACTAAACAAACAGTCAGAGTATATAAGATCCACCCGTGAGAAACCTAAAGAAAACTGGCTTCCATTTTTGAACGTACAAATTAAGCTAGGCAAAAACAGCTATATTACGAAATGGCATCGAAAGCCAAGCAATAAATATATCTTGGTTCACTATCATTTGTCTCACCCTGTATATAAAAAAGTACACTTATAAAAAACATGTTTCACACTGCTACCAATGTGTGTACGGGAAGCAGATCGAAGGTAGAATCCACAGCATTGGCTCAAAGAATAGCTATTTGTAATGACTAGGAACATATAGCTGATTGCTATAAGTTCAGAGGAAGAGATAAAGTACCGCAAAACGAAAACTTCAATGAAAATAGGATCACGTCTATCCTGCCCTTTTTCTCAAATGGCATGACCTCAGCCATAAAACGCTGTCTAAAAAGAACAGGTCTAGATGACTCGGTTAGAATTATTGATATTTCACTAAGAAATCTTAAACGCCAATTAGTCCGCAATCGCTTATATGACCGTCTCTGCGAAGCCAAAAACTGCATCATATGCCAAAATGGCAGAGAAGGTGATTTCATGAAATCAGGCACCGTTTACGAGATCAATTGCAAAGCGTGCGGTGGAAAAAAAATATTGGCGAAACGGGTAGACCACTCTGTGTTCGTATCAAAGAGCACCTAGTAGGAAAACTGGAATCCAGGTTGAACACTCCACTAGGCACGCATAGGTCACAGACGTATAACGGAGAGAATTTTGAAGCAGAGGTCACCATACTCGCACATGAACAGAAGTCCTCGGCGCGAAAAATGATTGAGGCATTTTGGATAAACTCCATTATCTCAATTATGAATCGAAGAGAGGAATGCCTCGATATCACACGTGATATTGCAGAATATGTAAGAACATTGTTTGAAAGGTGAGGTCCAGTGTCTGTTCATATGACTACTTCACTACAAATTAGACGATTCAAATAAAGATTATATCATAATTCTATCACCTTATGTTCTCACAGCTATCTCTGTGGAGTAATGGAGGTATTTGACTGATGGATTTGTGAATAGCCTAGCCTTTCCAGGCACTGAGGAAGGCGAAATCGCCGAAACTTTAGCCATTTCAACAAAGTGTTTTTGAAAAACCTCTTGTTGCTCAAGAAAGAAAGGACAAACTATTATTTATTCATCTATTGGAACCAGAGGTTAATAGGTAGCTGTTCTTGGGAATTATTATTTTGATGTCATTGATACATTTATTATTCATGTGAATTCTGCAACGCTGTCTTCCATTTGGTGAGCTCAATGGAATTTCAAAAAGTAGCTATTAAGAAAGATTAGCGTTTAAAATGGTTAAATACTACTACAAAAGTACTGCTTAACCTACAAAAAGACGAAAAAAGACATGAATGCTCAGATTAATGGATGAATGACCCTGGTAATTATCATGTCATAAATTTTTCATGTCAAAATAAGGCATCGAATATATGTAGAGGAGAGAAGAGCGAAATTAGTAGAGAGACATCGCAATGCGTCCAAAAAACCACTCTCAATGTGTTTCGTGACGGGATGTATCCTCATCGAACTCATAAATCCACTCACTCAAGAAAAAATAAGTGGTTTTACAAAGATAACGATAGATATCTAAATGTTATACCAGTACACGAAAAAAACAACAGATCCGAAACAAAAATAGCAACGCGACGGAACAATTGTCATATATTGAACATCTACTCATATAGTTAAAAATTTGAAGTTAACTAGCACTACATTGATTATTTCACACACTAATTCACTGACAACAAAAAAAATTAATACATTCATCTTACGTCTTTAACACGAAAATGTTATATTCAAAGCCGAATATCGTTAGACGCTGCGTTACTAAAACCGTCCGTAACTACACCAACATTCCGTGCCGTATCGATAATGTAAAGGCACAACGTCCATTCATTCTCTCAGTTGATGATCGGATTGAATATGGTGCACAGATCCATTTCGTAATGGATTCTACATCCAATCAATCATGTAAAATTGTGATTGGTCAAATACATGTAAAAAACGGTGTTCTACTCTGTTATGAATTCCATAGAACCAATTTTAATGACAAAATAAGCGGAAGACAAAATGAGCAAAGCAACATAACTCGTGGGACTTTCTGTACATTTCGGACGATGTGATGGATCCTTCTATCTTTGATGTATGATTGTGCTTAGTAATAATAAAGTTGATGACAAAAAATCCAGCCGAGCAAAGAATAACACTAGCAATGAAGTGATTAAGTAAATTAGGTAAGGCGGTGGTCAGATTCAGTGCAGAAAAATTATCTTGGGTTGGTAGAGTATATGGGATTAATGTTAATATGAAATATCAAATTGCAAAGCACAATAGAGACGACTTCTATTCGTACGAAGTTTCTTCCTTAACCCTCTGCTTAGAAGAACTTTTACATGAATAAGGCGGTGGTCAGATTCAGTGCAGAAAAATGGTAGTATCGAGAATGCACCAAATTTTTTGTAGTAAAAAGATAATCGGTCTCCTGGTGGATAATTCCATCTGATGACTTCTATGCTAATTTGCGATGTTTTTCATCACTAAAAATGAGTTTCTATGGAAGAGGTGTGCTGTAGACAGCGGCTTTTTCAAGATGTTTCCCATTTTCATTTCAATCTCTTAATCCGAAATTTTCGATCGCATAGTGTTTTTTACTTATCGTTTCCATTTTAACGGTGTAGTCTCCAACAATGAATTTATAAATCGTTTCAGATATTTTCTTTCCAACTGATTTTAAAATTCTTGTAAGATAGAATCTTGTACGAATCGACGAGATGGAAAAGGTGGGGAATCTTGTAAGAATCGACGAGATGGAAAAGGTGGGATGTACGACAAAGCCCAAGCCACTGAGGTTCCGAGTAGGGACCTCTTCTCTAGGAATAACAAGTTTGCTTTCGTTTAGTTGTAAAGCCAAAGCCACTGACGTTCCGAGTAGGGAGGGACCTCTTCTCTAGGAATAACAAGTGTCCTTTCGTTTAGTTGTACTACGTCGGTTTTTTTGTTCTTGGTCTTCTGTGCAAACTGACGCATTGCAGAAGTACATTAGTGCATTACTTGAAGATTTTTTTCATGATTTTCACTCCCTTGAGTAGAAAACGTACACTTTCTAAACCTTGTGTGTTCAAGAAACTGTTCCGTGAATAATTCAATGACTCCGAAAACGTGCAAATTCTCACTGCTAGTCTTCTAGACAGAAAATTCCTATTCGTTAAAAAATAACGGTTTCTACGTTATTGTTTGGCCAGTAATGATTCGCTAAGTGAGTTGTACTGGATGGAAAATTCTCGATATATCCCTGTGTGCCTTGCCCATTGCAAATATAAGCGGAGATCATAAACCTCGAGAACAACACATATATTTTCTCCTTTCCTTCATATCACCTTTCCAATTCATCTACTTCTTGCATTTCAAGCATTGCTATTGCTATTCACACTAGAGTGGTTTGAGGCCTTAACAACTGATTATTAATCGGGTAACACCGGGTGTGGCTGTTTATACTCCCGGCGAAAAGAGATGCACATTATTCCGAAATAATCAACACAGAAAGCTACCGTCGGCTTTTCTTACGACGAGGGAAGACACGTACTGAAAGTCGTGGTCTGCGGAAATTCTTATTCCAAGGATAGCAACTACTAGATCCAGCACGATCGTGTTCTGCATCGTTATCAATGGACGAACTTACGATTCAATTATAAAAGTTTGAGGCATAAGTGCATAACTGATGTAAAAATACATGTGGTAAACAAAAAATCGAGCTAATTAATTGAGTCGATCAATTTTAAAGTCAACTCATCTTACAGTATTTCCATTAGTGTCCCAAAAACTACTAAGCCTATAGAACTGTTGTTATGGAAGAAAACACCTATATGAAATTTTCTTTCCGACCAATTTCGGAATGGATTCAGAATTCACTAGGAGAATTCATGGTGGAAACGAAAAGCACCAATCTTTTAGTGCCTGAAACGAAATACGACTTATTGCCTTGTGACATCATAAAATGTAGAGCACGTCATTTCTTTCGCTACTAAACATAATGATTTTGATTAGATAGAGAACTTATTTGCATATTTAATGAAGTAAGTATAATTTCATTTCCTAACATATTGGATACTATTTGAAAATGTACTCTGATAGTCTTATCACCAACTCAGAATCTCCTATCCAATTAATATTTACTGGATGAAATCCAACAGATCGATGAAAGAAACAAGTCAGATTAGTTCGGATCAACAGATCAACCAGAACAAAAAACAAGTCAACAATTCAAAAACAATACATTTATTTATTGAATTTTAAGGGAAGAAAAAGACGCTAAATCATGGAAAGACTTTGAAGGTTTGAATTGATTAAGCTATTGATTTGAATTGATTAGCTAGCTGAACATTTGTCTATAACGAAGATGTCTATTAAGATGTTTCATAGTTGAGATGAACTTCGAAGAAAAAGCTTGTTTATTGAAGTAATTCGACAGAAGCGAGGAAGCATCGAGAGACAAACTAAGTAAATAAGTGCTACGAACATTGTGAATATTTGATGACGAGGATAATCCTCCGTGTTATGTCGAAAAATAATCGATATCAAATATTGCTAATACATTTTTTACATACGTTTCTATAATAACGATAAAAGCAAAGGTTTAGTTAATCGAATAACACTTTGCCGCAAGTAATGAATAAGTAATGCATTAGCATAATTTCGTATATTGAGCTGGTCAACAGTGTAATACTACTAAGGCTTATCGATTTTCATCGTAGAAATGGCATTGAACGAATAGGTCCGTACCTCCGTCGATTGTGTCTTGACCTCATTCTACCTCTTTTCCAGTATACGCTAATTGATTTTCATTAAATAAAGACGATATACTGTATTGACTTTTTAATTGCTTTGAAATGTAGACGTATTTAGTGGATTGTATCAATATTTTTGTTATACCAAAATCATCTAATTTATACGAAATCTAACTAACCCTCGTTAGTGAGTTTCATTTTTATTCAATAATAAAACTACAAGAAATTTAAGATATTGGACCTTTTATTTGGCATAGTTCATAACTCATTCATACTTAAAATCGCTTATTTACTTTATTACTATTAATCACCTATTCAATACTATTTATTCAGCGACAAATATATCAATCCATTTCGGCGGTATTCTAATATCACTAAAGATTGAGGTAAAAGCGCATAGAAAGTACTCTTCACTTTTTTCTACGACGCGTTTCGCGAATCTCAACCTTATAAAAACTCAATACCTTAAAACTATTCAGAATAAGAAACTAAAATCCATTAGGACAATTCGAAGCAGTCTGACGGATAAGATGAAGGGGAAGGGGACTCGTTGTTTGTTTCCTTGGGACTTTTTGTTTTTCAACAAGATCATATAAAGTGAAAAATAAGTTGAGTAAAAAATCACGAAATATCTTCAATGAGGGGGCGCAGTGGCTCAGTGGTAAAGGTGCCGCAGTGACACGCCGGCCGATTCAGTTCGTGGCAGGCCCCCAGGCTCACCAAGCCGGCCATCCATCTGGGG
>KN716234.1:27272-37858 GCA_000816705.1 Dictyocaulus viviparus | reverse complement strand
ATCATCATTAACGTAAAAAGAGGGGTCCGACAAGGCGATACTATTTCGCCAAAGTTGTTCACAGCCACTCTTGAGAACATCATGGGAAAATTGGAATGGGACGAAATGGGAGTGAAAATAGACGGTCGGCAACTCCATCATCTTCGCTTCGCCGATGACATCGTATTCATTACACCAAACATCGAGCAAGCGAAACAAATGTTAGCCGACTCCGACAGTGCTTGTGGAGAAGTTGGCCACAAGTTAAACCTTCAGAAAACGATGTTTATGAAGAACGGATACGTATCTCATACCCCATTTACGCTCATCGGAAAAAATTTCTCCGAATGCTCAAGCTATGTTTACCTGGGTCGTGAAATCAATATGATGAACGACTTAGTACCAGAGCTTAGCAGAAGGAAACAAGCGGATTGGGGAACATATAAGAGCATCGAGGACCTAGTGAAGAGAACAAAGAAGACAAAGCTCCGAGCCCACCTTTTTGATACGACGGTTCTTCCTGCCTTAACGTATGCTTCAGAAACTTGGACATTACGAAAGCAGGATGAACGTTCATGCACAATACAGCGCTCAATCGAAAGGGTAGTGCTTGGCGTTTCTCGCATCACTCAGGTGAGAGAGGGAATAAGAAGTTCCGATCCACGTCAACGATCAAAAATCAGAGACGCAGCCGTGCACGCCAAGCTTTCGAAGATTAGGTGGGCCGGACACGTGATGCGCATGGATGATGACCGGTAGACACGAGCTGTAAGTGATTGGATTCCATTGGACATCACGCACTGCAGGAAGACCAACAGCCCGCTGGTCTGACCTCTTCACCAACCAAGGCCCTAGAAAGAGATTATGATGCTCAACGAATCCCTAGAGCGAAAATAACTCACTGGACTACCCTTGCGCGCGATAGGGAAAAATGGAAGTTTTACTGGTGTCCGCTCGACTTAGTCGATGATCAACGGGAATCCAGGTAATTATAGAATATATATAATAATATAATATATAATATATAATATATAATATATATTTTCATGGATGGAACTAATATTTACAATTTTGAGCGATTCCCCTTCAAGTCCATTAAGGTCATACATATGTCATATGCTAGCTACTATAAGTCAATTGTCACTTAATTTTCCTCGGTTAAACATACGATGAGTTCATTATTAAGTATTTACTGGTTGTTATTTGACTCAAGATTTTTCTGAAGTATTCCCTCCCTAGTGCAACTGATGTCCTTGAAATGCGCTTAATTTTGTTTGATGTGTTGTTTGAAATCTTCTGGAGTAAGAGACGAAAAAACGTCCAGCATTATTTAACTCTAATTTACCAATCGAAATGTTTGCTTGGATTGTTTTTACGGAGTTAGTTGTCAGCTGATACGTCACCTGTTTTCCTGTTCACCCTCTAAAGATTAGAACAAAAACAAAAAACGATATTGAAATATTCGTTTCAATATCAGGACAGTTCAGTGAATTCTTCCGCTCTGAAAACTGCTCGAGTATCGAATAATTGTGAGATAACAAGGGAATTACGAGAGAAACGAGGTTCTACCTCACAACGGTGTTACAATAGTTACGAGGGAAACAAAGTGTTACCTCACAAGGGACATTTGTGAGGTGACACTACTATAAGGATGATTGGTAACTTAAAGTACTGTTTTATAATTCTTTACGGGTATCCAGTATACTTTCTCATTACTTTCTTATTTTTTCAAACTATTGCGGAATAGATGAAGAGACATTTGCCTACTGAATACGGGATGCAGTTTGACATGAAGTAACATAAAATTCTACATATTTTAAATTTTTTTCTCTGCGATCTCTAAATATAGCTGTGCCTTAGGACAAGTACAAGTGGCTTATGCTCTGCGTTTTTTTCCTCCCGTCACTTGTGCATTTACTTGATAACCTCGTAGCTATCCATGAATTTTTTTTTTGAGCGAATTTCCTCCGAAGAATATAAGGACGTGAAAATCGATGTTTTTTTGCGTAAGTTCGATGTAAATACGGAATTTTTCTTATACGGAAATTTTATTGATACATAAGGAAACTGCATCGTGTATGACAACACTGCGGTGTGTATACTCGCTTAGAATATGCCTCATTCTAATAAATCCGATATTGAGGAAACGCTAGCGATAATCGCTGACGCGATTTAGTTTCTATAATTGACCTACCAATAAAATCAATAATTTTACAGTTCCTGATATATTCTATAGACAGAAACACACTATGTTTCCTTTCCATAAGAACTTCTTTCAAATAACGTCGAATTGAAACAAAATGGAAGAAGTTTCATTGATGTTCGCAGGGAGTGATAGATTAATACACATATGGGAGGTAAAATTAGCAATCGAAAACGAAAGTATGAGGATATGGACAAGAAAGTTGTCTAATAAATCAGTGATGGGAATGTCAATGGTATTCCTAATGACACGATAAGCTTTTCATTGATACGCTATCTACATAGATATTGATTGAAGCGATTTGAAAAGATTTATGATTAAGGATGATTCGCATGAAGTTCTCAGACAAATAGTATTCTACATAGCAAAAAAAAACAGTCTGATTTCGTTAAGCACCCCTGCATTTGAATTAATCTCGAAACTCAAAGACTGAAGTGGAACATGAACTTGCTCAGAGACTGAAGTGGTACATGAGCTTGGCAAAACATTTGAGGCAATCCTGTCCGACGATGGTTTGAATCTCGTTGAGATTCCGACTTTTGAGATAACTTTGCTACGAGTTCTTCATAGTGATTTTCATTTCCTTACTCTTTTTCGACCAACAATGATAGTTACTGTACGTTATGGAGATATTATATATGTGTAATTCATTTATCCATAAGATTGTGTGAATCACAAAGCTTGGGACCACAGCCAGGACTCGATCCCGCGTCTACAGATGTGCTCTTGGTTGCTTTGAATCCCGCCTGTTCTAAGCTTTGTGATTCATTCAAAATCATTAGAGACATAAGAACAATGTCAATACAATCAATGCTAATTATAGGAGAGTTAAAGTTTAAAAAATATGACAAATGAAACTCCTTCCGCAAGCAATCGAGAAGTCATTATGATAATCCACAACTCGAATTCAGAAAGAAGCAGGAGTAGAGGAGGCAACCACAGTTGCTGAACCACTCCTTTACACTTCATAACGACTGCCAATTTGCAGCCGTTTTGAAACATAAAATCGATTGTAACACATTTTTTGGAATGATTAGCCTCTCTGAATGTGCATGATAATACAGTGCATATCTTATCTTAACGCAAAAGAAGCTGTATGAGAAAGTGCAGGTTTTAGGAAAACTGATTTAACGTAAAGCATGCGAAAATGAATATGAAAAACTGAACGAACGGATGAAGCTTAGCATAGTAATCTGAATAGCCAAGTAGATGTATTATATATTCAAATAGATATAAACATAATTTATTGCAGTAACTAAGTACTTTTATGAGAGATTCAAACTTTATAAACTGCAGGAAAATCCCGACACTAATTAGAAAACGCTAAAGGGAATAAACGACGGTGTCTACCGAGGTAAAGAAGTGCAGGTAATGAACACTTGCACAATTAGCAGCACTCGTTGTTGTCAGTGCTTTATCAATACAATCGATGAAGATTTTATATCGACGAAACTGCTCGTACAATGTTTGCGTGGAGCGTTCAGAACAAAGAAAATACTTGACTAGACGGATTGCAAAAGTATAACGATGCTGATAGTGAATACATAAGGTTGAGAAATTCTCGGAACGATTGAAAATATCATACCAGACAACATACCAGAATTCAAATACCTCTGATACGAGCATAAACTTATGCCATATCATATATGAGGTCTTCGAGAAAGTTCTTTGTCCTTTTCTGTAACAACAATCTTTAACACATAAACATATGTTTAGCTGGCGCATATTGCTTGGGTCTCTATTTTTATTGTTTACATACTGACGTAATCAATTAACTAAAGCAAAGTTGATTCATGTAAGTCGTGAGTGTAAAGCAATCGCGTACTGGTAGCTACCGGTAGAGTCAGTCCATTTACGCCGTTGTATTTCATTCGAATTTCAACAAGAAATGCTACAGAAGTATATCGAGATTTCATGAAAGTGTTTAGTCTAAGCACACTTCCTGATGAAGTAGAAGATGGTTGAAAAAAATATACAATCTCGATCTTTCTGAGAAGCCACGTTCTGGGCGAACATCTTTAACCGACGACGATAATGTTAAGATTATGTTGGAACAAGATCCTTGAACGACAAAAGCAAAGATCGTAGAAAGGCTTGGTTCAGCTCATCAAACCATTTTGGACTATATTCAGAAGATACGGTTACTGTGTAAATAATCGAAATGGATGTCACGTGAATTAATTAAGAAGAATTTGGATGATCGAGTCGCCAAATGCACACCTCTGTTCGCTTAAAAGGAAATTGAGATCTTTTTGAATCTGATAATCAATGAGGATGAAACGTGGATTATATATGAAAATATCGTAAGGAAAAGGGCATATTGTTAACCTGGGAAACCTAGCTTTTGCGACATAATAATAATTTGACTCTGAATAAGAAAAAATCATGGTAGGACATTAGAGCATCAATACATTATGAGTTTTCAAAACCGGACGAAGACCTCAATTCAGTGAAACATTTTCAGTTATCGGATACTTCAACGACAGCAATTCAAGAAAAGATGTCGGCGATTTCCAACGAGAGGTACATCATAGTGCATCGTGATAATGCCAGAGCAGATGCTTCACTAAGGATTTTCGGAAATCGCAGAATTAGGCAGGGAAATTTTGTCGCATCCACTATATCCCTCAAACTTAGGGTCCTCCGACTATTACTTGGCTTTGTACCCTTACAAAATAAAACTGAAAAGTGAGGAAGCACTGGTTGAATTTTTCGCAACATTTGAAACATCTTTTTCCAAAACAGGATATAAAAATTGCTTTTACACTGGCAAAAAGTTTTCAATAATAATGGCAATTATATCATGCGATAAGGTTTCCCTGCTTTTCTTTTTGTTCTATTCCAAAAACGGAAAGGACTTTTCAATAGACCTTATATTTATTTCAGCCACAATGGTGCTATGGGTCATCAGCGATTGGTTTCCTTTCTTGAAATTTCCTCATTCTGTAGTGAAATTGAGCCTCCTCAAATGAAGAAGCCACATTGTGACGTCGTTTTGAATAAGCTGATCAAGTGGGTGTTCAAAGTTTGATAAATTGATAAAGCTTTTTCGATAGGATTCAATTTCAATGTGAACTGTTCTGAGTTCTGAGGAAAGCGATTCTGCTAAATTGCATGTCCACGTTCAACACAACAGATAAGGTACACTAACCAAACAAGGAAAGAGCTAAAATTATAAAAATAATTAGTGTCGGAATTTAAATATAGGCGATATGAAGAAGTTGTTCTGAAGCTCCTAATAAATATTAAGAACAATTCATTATGTAACCAGAAATTCAGCTATAAATTTCATTGGCTAAAAATAATAAACAGACCGACCATTTAATTAAGCGATTTTGACTAAAAAATTGACATCATCTTCCAGAACGGCAAGGACCTCAATAAGTGAATTCCGCAGTAATCGGACTCGCAGAAATTTCATAAGCTGTCGATGGAAACGGTATTGTGATTCTCAGATGTTTTTCTCTGAGAAATCACATCAAATTGTTCAACTCCATTAGAGCACATATATGCTTGGCATTGATGAAACTCGTTAGTTGATGTTCCCACAACGTCGTCTTCAACATGATATTGTGAAAGTGATTGAATGCGAGCCTGGTCTATACGCTGACCAAAAAGAAGATCGTGATAGCTTCTCATGATCGTTAGGTTTTGTCCTCACAATAAAAACTCTACAGATAAAAACATTTTGCATAAAAAAATTACACGAAATTCATTACCATCATCCTTGCATCAAGAATAGAAATTAAAACGAGGTAGTTATGAAGAAAGCCACAAGTCAGACGTTTTTTTTCTTGTTTCCGCTTTTGATCAGATGAGTACCGTATGTGCAGGAGAAGATAAATGCATATTTGATACAACAATAAAATAAGTATGAATTTTTTTAAGCTTCACTAAGAATTCTTCAAAAAATAGCAATATAAAGAAACCAATTTCAGCTTTACTACAAAAAATATCTGTTATAAAGCTTATGCATCAATTTGAAGCTTTTGAATGATGCGCATAATATAAAGAAGAGGATTTTAAGAAGGAGTGATTAATGCAGTGAAGCAATCACTATAGCATAATTTAAGCTTTGGCGTTGATCAATTCCTGTTGCAAAATGTGCCCACGCATTCCTGTTCAATGAGATATTTTGAAGCTGATTGAATTCGGCCAATGCCTATACAGTTAATGAGTCAAATAAATCACTCTTCGCAAGACAGTGCTATTTATCTTGCCCAGATTTCTCTGGTAGCAACTTACCGACCCCGGAGTAATAGCGGACTTGATTGCCTCTTAGATGCGGCCGCTAGCCTGATTCGAGTCGTTTGCGTTAACCATTATTATAAATAAAGATTTAATTACCTAAATTCAAGGTCGTTATGATCTACCAGCTTTGCTGGTCGAACGACTTATGACACCCACATCTCAGTCAACTTTGCCACGCACACTGTTGTCATACATTATTACCGATTAGTTATTTTTTAAAAGAATTTCTTATCAAAATATGATAAAACCAACAAACTGTAAGGTAACTGTGAGTGATGGCAGTAGAGAATGGAGTAACGAGGATCGGAATGAAATGTAAAGAATTCTATTGCAATTAATTCCATGAACGCATTTTTACAACACTAGTGAGCGCTCATAGCTTCACAGAAGAATACAACGATCTATATGGGAGAAAAATGCGTGTCATGTGAGGGTAAAGAATACTTTTGTCTCATTTTGCAAATAGTAATTCCACGTCAATCCTTATATTTCAGATTGATGACAAATTTTCCTACTCACCTAAATGATGCTGCCTTGAAAGTCTAGACATAGTCCGTTTCGTGTAAGATTCACTAGTTCGTTAAAACGTCACCGACCACCTTTTAGGAAATAGTGACTTCTTCGATATGACGAACTAGAGATCCTTGGGTGACCATTATTATCCATAATTGTGCTGAGTTGGCCATAAGCCTCGTAACCTCAAGCAGAACTCGAGCCCGCACCTACAGATATCCGGTCTGCCGTGCTGATCCATTACAATAGCTAGGCCCTTGCTCTACGGCCACTCAATGCTCCATTTAAATAGAATAAAATTTCTATGACCATTATTATGAACTACTGAATTTTTTTGATGGCATATCTCGCAGACATAGACAACTGATCATGGAATTTGTCAAGTGAAAAATTGATAAAAGAACAGATCGAAAATTGAAGCCGAAAGAAAAAATAAAGTTAGAGCAGTTTGTCAGCGAGATAGCTCTTTCTCCAAAATTCCTCAAAGATACAGAGTGAATGAAATTCTCCTTACCCATGGCCAACGTTAACAATCCTGCATTCTCGTCCCAAGTGCCATCTCTATTCGACGCGAGCATCCAATATTAGCTGTAACAGAGCAAATTAAAAAAAATCTATGAATGACTTTGGCGTTGATCACTACGTGCAGTCACTACGTGCAATACAATCCGCCATACATCCGACTTCATCGTCATACTGAGGAGGTGACTGAGTTTGAATCTGTTCTCTATAAAACGTTGCCAACGCCGGAAAAGAGAAGGAACAAGCAATCACATACAATTAAACAACAATCTGATACAGCGAAACTAATAATTAAATTTCAGACGAAGAATTTGTAACCGAAAAATCCAAACAATGCTTTGAAAAAGTATGTTCGAATATGAATATAAGCAGTAGCGGAAGAAACCATGGATCTCAGCATCACAGAAGCTATACTGCTGAAGCGTCATGACCTCAAAAGGACGGTATAGAATAAGACAAACACCACTAAAAAGTGAAGTTGAAGTTAAAACCTCGAAAAAAAATTTTCCACCCATTATGATTCCAAAGTTTTTATATCATTCTGGAGTTTTTTTAAAAAATGCTGAACCTATGAAGAATGAGTAACACTTTCAATATTAAGGAAAACGCGATACATAATGATGGCACTATAACAAAGAAAGTGGAATCTTGAAGCGAACGTAGATGATAAGACGAGCGAGAAAGCTACGTATCAGCAACGCTAGCTAACTATATGACAATGAAAGAGATACCATGAAACAATCAGTTAAGCATTTAAAGTAGCCGATCACATGTCACAGAAAAAGCAGTAGCAGTTCGATGAGGTATCTGTCATGGTGATATCAGTCACTGACCCATAAAACATCCATTCCTTCCTTCTTTCTGATCAGCATCTACCTAAAAACACTTTACTACATATTACAAACGATAACTCATATGCAAACGAAACGTATGCACACATAAAATTGAGGCCTCGTGGCAGAGTATGCTACGTCAGCGTCTGATGAAGCTTAGACACCACAAAAGCAAAGAAAAGAAATAAAAGCAACAGCGCTGAGGAACTAGAGGAAGACGAAATAGAAAAGAAAAAACTTGTGTACACACATACACGAAATGAGAACTAAATTGTATTATCATGAAGAATTTCAAAATTCATCGAGATAGACAAAGAGTAATTAATACAAAACAAACTTAAAAGCAACGAGGTAGATCAAAATAAGCGAGTTGCAGAATCACGATGTCACATCGATGTAGCAAAAGGTGTAGAGCAATGTTGCCATTTGAGCGTGAGAAGAATTTAAACACCGAAAAATGCAGTAACATAATATGTCAGTTGATGCCAAAATCAGTAGAACTGCACAAGAACACCAGCTAATAGGACACTTAATTTATCAGACGAGTCAAAGAAGCGTATAGCATTTTCCAATCTGAGTGCCTTCTCGCCAGCTCCATTACTCAATTCCATCCATAAATCATTGCTGTTCGTTGTTCGTACTACTTACATATTTCTATTGTTGTAGCGCTGTGATGTTAATAATAAAGATTGCATAATACAAGTCAGAGGTATAAAAAACACCCACGTGGCAGGCAAAATAACGTAATGTTAGCTAGTATTATATCACAAACTCTCCTTTATAAAAACTAACGTGATAAGTTTTCAACGGTGCATGAAACTTGTACAGTCATAACTTAGATAAGATAAGATAATTGTTGGCGTTGATCATTCGCTTTTGACGGGATGCACCAACGCATTTGTGTTCAACATGATATCGTGAAGGTGGTTGAATGCGTGCCTGGTCTATACAGTGACTTGAGTTGACCACTCCTCACCAGATCTGTGCCAGTTATCTTACTTAGGTTACTCTGGTACCTATATATCGACCCCAGAGGGATGGCGAAGTCAGTAGTCATAAGGGCGGCCGCGAGCTGGTTCATCTTGTAAATCTTCAGGTGAGCTTTTGGGATAAGACATGTAGGGGAAGCAAAGTTGTAAGATCATCTTAGTAGACTGTCTATGTGCTCATTATTTACATACGAAGAAAGCAATTACAAAAAATATGTTTCGAACAGAGAGCAGTGTATGTACTGAAAACGCAGAGAGAAAAGTCACAGAATTTGGCAAAAGGAATAGTCTTTTCCAATCCTTAAAATCCAGTTGAACTTACAAAAGACACAGTAGAAAGTAAAAGCTTTTGGATGAAAACTTTATTCTGAATAAAACCGTTTATTCTACTTTTTATATGTGATGAGACAAACCTGTTTGTTAAGCGACGATTTAAAATGCAAAATTAGAGAATAATTAAATTTTGATATGCCTATATGTGACAAAAGAATGTATCCTAGCGGTAAAAGCGGTGACTGTATGAGCTCATGTAGAGTACACCTGTTCTCATGCAAAGCTTGCGGACAGGAATCGGTAGAACGGATTGTCTCGTGGGCATTGGAATAAAACAATTTAAACTGAAGGGAACACTCCACTAAGTGCGCATAAGGTTAAACAGCATAACGGGTTCAATTTTCAAAATGGAAGTTGAAATCCTCGCGCAAGAAGTTGAAGTCCTTACCAGTTGAAATCCTTTGCTGTACTAACTTTGAGTGAAGAGTTTTCTTTTGCAACGTTAGCGATAGTACACGATCTGTAAACTGAGCTGAAAGGGGCCGCAAAACTCGTAATCTCAGGTGTGACTCGAACTCGCACTGACAGATACCTGATCTCTGCCGTTTTGATCTATTGCGCTACCGAGGTCCACGATCTACGACCACTTGATGCTTCTTTTATAGTACGTGTGTATCTTATCAGCAATCACGATAGTGTTTGATTGGATGAATCACATAATTGACATAGACATTTCAGGCTCTGAAGAAGGCGATTTTGCTGAAACACTAGCCTTTGTCTGTGTTGTATTGTCTTTTCAATAAAATACTGCTTACCAACCTCGAGTGTTGCTAAACAAGGTTAAAATAATAATATTAAGTTTACAAATGTCGAGGTCAAAGAATAGCGAAATTTTGGAAAGCATAACGTTGTGTACCATGAAATTATGCAAGGGCTCGGGTTCAATGGTAGTAGGTTTGCTACAAACTTGAATAGTTGCACCTCAAACTTGGGTAATTAAACCTTTATTCAAATAGTACACAA
>KN716234.1:11858-26740 GCA_000816705.1 Dictyocaulus viviparus | reverse complement strand
CCTTTTAATTGTAGTCAGCTATGATAGTCAGCTAAGTTCATTTCCAGAAATATTTTCGAAATTATGCCCTTTATGATCCTTTCCAGAGGCATGTCGAAATTATGACCTTTTTCTGATCATTTCCAGAAGTATATCGAAATTACGACCTTTTATGACTCAGAGGACATTTGCACTTTCACTTGCCTCCACCATTTCCAACTTTCGATATGATGACTCATAAACCACAAATTAATATAATATGTAATCTGTCTTTGCTCTGCCCGTAATTTGAATGATAAAGTAGAGAATACTCGAGAGAGTTTCTCTCTCTACAGAAATTATACTTAAGATCCTGGCATAAGAAACAAAAACTCACGCGCGAAAGTTCCTAGAGGCGCTCTGAGTAAATACCGGAGCCACCACCATAGCCACAAGAGGAAAGGTAAAACGATTGTCATATTTATAAGGTTGATGTTTTGACACAACTACCAGACTTCAGTACTTATGCTATCTCTATCAGAGGTTGCCTCCACTAAATAATAGAAAAAATCCGGTTTTTTTAAAGGTAGGTATTTCAAATAACGTGTCTACTTTATTGGGTATCTAAGCTTTGAGTGAACAATTTTTTTTACAAGGATTATAAATCGTGTTTGATCGAATCAGTCGTATAGTTGACATAAACTTATGCTCCGAGGAAGAAGATTCCGCCAAAACGTTCGACAATGTTCGTACTGTACCATGCCTTCAATGGAACACTATGAACCAACTTTCAGTTCTGCTGAACAAGACTACAATCAAAATATCAAATTTACAAATGCCGATGTCAAAAGGTAACCAAACTCGGAAGCTCAGGATTTTTCGAATTACAAAGAATTTTGTAAGCACGAAAAGCAAGTGATAGACGTAGAGTACCAAGACCAAGGAGTATAGTAGATGCGAAAAAATCTTTCACCTTAATGCTGCGATCTTTCAAAATTTTCAATGCAGTATTTGGTTTGGCATTATCATGATACAGTATAATGTCCATCCTAATGAACAACGCCAGACTCCTTTTCTTAGACTTATCCAGTTACTGGCAATACTTTGAATTGAGCTTTCGCCAAGTCTTAAGGGTCTCGAACATTTTCTGATTCAATATCAAATCTTGTTTACAGGTGAAAGAGCCAGCTTTTCCAGCTTCACAAAGTACCCCCTTTGTAGAGAAGACTCTCTCGAGTAATCTCTACCTTATCATTTGAATTATATAAAAAGTAGATACAAATCATGTAATTATATTGTTGGCTTTTCTCTTAATAGTCATACGCAAATGTCCTAATTCATAAAAGGTCATAATTTTTTTGACGTCGTGCTTAGCCTTTGGTACTGACATACATTGTTCACACGTCCCTAGCCTCCGCCCCCTCCCTATATAAGTAGCTACAGTAAACATCCCTTCCATACTGTTTACTCATTACCTTCAAATCGATATCCTTTTACCTTTACTATTGAATTCGTTGTCGCTATTTCATTATATCACTAGACTCATACAATCTCAATGATTCATGACGTATTATTAATTAATTAATTATTAATTAATTATTAATTATTAATTAATTATTATCTTATTGAATAATCACATCCTTATAAATCCTGTTATGTATGTTCTTCATTTGTCGTTATTGTATTCTTCATGTAATATATTATGTTTTGTCTAAATAAAGGTTTAATTGCCTAAGTTTGAGGTTCCACTACACAAGTTCGAGGCGAGCAGTACAAAAGACCCGCGTGGCAAAGTACTCACAATAAAATTTCGGCACGTCGGCCACTACAGTACAATTGGTGCATTGGCCAAGCGATCACTACACCTTTCTTTGTTGTAATTTCGTAAGCAATAAATTTATCTAAAGTTACCATCCGGTTCAAGAAGGCTATCAGAAGTGTACATATAGCGACTTGACCATCCAAATTCTTTTGACTTAATTCACGTGGATCAAATTTTGGATATTACAACACCTACCCTAACTACCGAATATATTCCTAAATAGTTAAATAAATAGTTAAATAGCTGAGCCAAAATTTCAAAATTTTGAACACATCTTTTGCATGTGCTGTTAGAAACTGTACCTTCACAAATACTTTCAATAAATCTTCACATGTTTCCGCAGCATTTCTTCTTATTTGAAATTCGTATAGAATACAGTGGCGTAAATGAACTTTATCGGTATTTAATAGCACACTAAAGCTTCATAATTATAACTACTGTGAATCAACTTTCATTTACTTAATTTGCTGTGTCAACATGTAAACATTTGGCGATGAAAATTCGACTCTGAAATAAGAGCAATCAATACTGTCCAAAGTCCGTCCGATGACGTTGAGATTTAAACCCTAGGTTAGCTAATTTCTCTCAATTTTAAAAAATTTATTCCCGGTGAAATGGTACATATAAACAAACACAATTCAGCACTTCAAATCAATATTTCCATGCGTATTTTTATTTGAAATATGAAAGGAGAGCAGAACAGGTCGCAGGAAGAGGATGTCCGTGCTATAGAAATGCCAAGCTGAATTAACAATAAAACAAAATAGGACATCATTCCTCATTGATATCAGTCAATGACGCGCAGAACCAAAAAAACAAGCTTTCGTCGGAACAGGAACTACCACAAAGAAATAGGCCTTCAATTAATGAACGCATGTTATTAACAAACAAGGGGGCTAAAGTGAGAAGCGCTAAGAGCACAGGCGTTGAAGCGCGTAGCGTGATGTAATGATAAACGCATCAAATCCTAGTCATTTACCACAATACTGAGAAAAAAGATGTAATCGACTTCGAAACAGCGGGAAGGTTGGAGAAAAATGAAAAATGCAAGAACATAAAACAAATCATGTGGGGTCATACACCATAATATGATCTACAAGAACATTAGCGCAAAAAAAATGGAACAAGCATTCCAATTTAATCTGAAGAAGAAAATTCTTTGTAACATATAAATATCAAAATGGGGATAACTGCCTAAGGAAAATGTATCGCCTTCAGTGGGCGTGGGAAATATTGTGAATAGTGACAAGACCAGCTTAGTCGTTGCTTCTCTTTATGAGTACTATTCCATCACGTCAGTTTCATATTACTGCTTAACTATCTTCCTCTATGAGTGGATTCGAGTAAGACAAACCACTGCAGCAGTGCTTTCAGACAGAACGTACACCCTATTCTACAACTGACACCACTTCTGATATAGAACATTGGTAATTGTCTTAAAGTAGAATATGGGATAGGAACCAAATGCTACATACAATTTCGACTACCATGCTGTCCTATATTATCAACTTTTCCCATTATCGCAAAGATTACATGCATAAATGGTCCACCATCTCTCCAATCTTCATGCCGTTTGTTTAACTAAACTCACGATTAGGTCTCGAAAATCCCGCCTGGGTGAATTACAAGTCCAGCCCAACAACAGTCTTCGCAAGTAATACTACGCAGGATACAAACTTGTTTAATCCATGACTTTGGAAGAATGGCCGAACCTCTCGTCTTCTTGATACAATCGAAGAGATTTTTAAACCGAAGAAGTCTACACAATTATCTGAGAGGAACAGTCTGTTGCAAAATCACTACTTCTTATTCTAATTTACTGCAGAATCTTCTCTAAAATGCTTACAAATTTTCCTATACACATATTGAGTTGTTCCAACATCGTAGAGACACAAAACAACATGCACACACTGGACGATCCGAACAATTTATTAGTACTAATTCCAAGAGGTCAATTATTTTACAATTCTTACACCTACTTCAAAATTATTTACTATTTTGTGAGTAATAAAGAAGGAATCAATACCAACAATCATACAGGAATGTTCCGGTTAGTTGACTTGCATTGCTTCCAGATTCCGATGTACCATTTGCTCTTTGAGTATAAGATGAGAGACCTTAAAAACAGACATTACTGTCATTGTCAATTTGTCACTAAAAACTATGATATCACCTAAAACATGAATTTATAAAACAGCAGGTGTTCCTTATTCAATTTGCAACACATTTCATCAGATAAAAATATATCAAAATGTAAAAACTGCAGAATAAATAAAAACTAAGTGAGAAAAGCAGAATTTTTAACGAAACAAAGAAGATGTAACCAATTGAATCAATAAAAAGGCTGTCCTGAGGTCACTAAAATGAAACTTTAGGAAAAACAAACTGCGACTATTGCATTCACAACACCAACCTACGGTATCAGACATAATCATAAACATAGATTAGCGGTTTGATCAATTAAGAACCATCGGAAAATAATTTGCTAGGTTCTTAAGAAGTTATATTGAGTATGTCAACCTGTCCCAAATTAATTCCAACAATTTACTGACACCTAACTGACGGACAGTATAATTGGACCTACTCGTAGCATAAACCTCGAAAATATAGAATATACATATCATACCTTATTGAGAGTTTCTGTTAATTTCTGTACGTTGCTCGCCCACTGATCCAGTTGCTCCATATTTGCCTTACGCGCTCGCAGGTTGACAACTCGAGACGGACGGTGAATCTTGGCATCAGTAATGGCACCAGTTACAATTAGATTACATAAGAAAGACTCCATATCCTAAGCGAAGGTGGCATCTACACTAGGAAAATCAAACGAATGAGATGTAAGAAACGGAAAAACTGTCTAGAATACTTACATTTAATGGGAAATCAAGCAATTCCGATAGTCGATCGAAAGTGATCTGCGTGTAGTATTTCGATATTACACGCATGTTCTGCAATAGCTAACATCATGGAGAGAATTCATGACTTCTTGAAAAATTGACAACTTTCGTCATTCATCCCACAAAGAAGAAGCAGACAGCAAAAAGAGATAAAAATACCAATGAAAATTCACAGTAGTCACTGAGTAGTAACTACTTATACTTATCATCATATAACATCAAATTTGTAAAAGTCGACGACTATTCAGAAATTCAGTTACTCGTTTCACGTGTTTTGATGTTATATTATGAGACAACATGGTAACAGAATCTTACATGTTCTCCGACTCGCATGTGAAAATCTTTCCATCGTTTTTCACCATCCTTTCCTTCAAAAATCTACAATAAAACTTTTTAGTAGAATAACTGCCATGAGTTTAAAACATTTTGCTTCCTTCACAATATATTGCCAGCATCTCACTTTTCCATTTGACGCCTTTTTCAGGGTTTTTTCATAAACTCGAATAATGACATTTTTCCACGAAATCAACTCCTGATTGATGAACAGCTCCATCAAAGCCTGTTGAAAGCCCTGGGTTATGGAAGGTAACAATATGATACGAACAAGATCTTCACTCTATAATCTGGAACAAGTTCCATTTCCTTCATAAGGGCGATACGATTGAGTAAATCCCATTGTTCGCTTATGTGTGGAGCAAGTAGACAGTAAATTACTGCGCATTTTAACACCTGAAACAAATCACTAAATACTTTTTTCCGTCACACGTAATGAATCGGAGTCTAAAAAATATTCAATTCTCTCTAATGGTGACACAGACTCAGAACTCGTGGTAACGACATGAATTACGTGCTTACCACTCGTGCTTTCTCAGCATCTGCTGCAATCTTGGGAGTATCAAATAAGGCTCTGAAACCAGAGTAATAAAAGGCATAAAAATAAAGCATTAATCTTTAGATTCGACTGCTTTTTCAAGACTCACCTGTAATGTCTGCATACATCCAAATATTTTGAATCATGTAACCCAATAGTTATCATCAAGTTATAGAATCGTATCTTCAAATCTTGAATCTAAATCACTTTACTTAGAAATTAATATATTTAGAAATGAACACAGCTTTACAAAACCTCTTCTTTATCACTACTGAAGAATTTCGTACTAATTTTGTTCGAAATAATAGTAGCTCTAATATAATCAGCACGGGCCACTGATAGTCGCATTTGCTCTAGTAAAAATTCCACCTAAACAACAAGAATCTACCACCTATTATGGTTGTGCTATAGAAAGTGCATAAAATCCCGAACTCCACCTTCTCTTTAATCTCCATAGATCCATACGTTTCGACTTGCAATTCTAAAATCAAATTTGCAGCTTCATCTAATTTACCTTCTCCTTCCAACTTCTTAACCACTAAAGATGTGAGACGAGCTCTTTCAACCTCGACGTAAATCTATAAGAATAGATGGAGTAGAAGAAACAAATCATTAGTATGAGTATCAAATGGATAGATATACGTGGGCAAAAGAATTCACGTATGGAGAGGAAGCGAATAGTGAAAGAAAAAGCGAAATGGAAATCGGAGAAACATGTTGAACAAATGAAAACAGACCTTTCCAGATGTTACTGTCCGTAGTGTATCAACTAGCTTCATTTTCAATTCTTCACTAGGCATCTTTTCCACCATTTCACATGCATCACGGATCTACAAAACTTTGAACATAGGAAGACCTGAACTACTCATACACAGAATAGCTAGTTACGACTTTATTATTAGTAACGACAAATTGAATAAACAGAAATTTTCCAGCACAGCAATGTTAACGCTATCTTTGGTAGTAGTAGACATTTAGGTGTTTATTTTTAGTACGAAATGTAAGTTACCATTTTAGCAATTGCCATCTTTATAATTAGTCGCTTCTTCGACAATGTGAGTATCGTCTCATTCAAAAGATCCCATTTCTTTCCATCGAAACATAGCTTTACCTAGTAATTGACATGAACTGCGTTATTAAATGAGCTTTCATAAAACGTAAAAATAGAAAAAAAGGATGAACTCCCAACGGAGCAAAGTAATAGGACAGTTTACCATATGTTGAACGATTCTCGTATTGCTTTTCATATCTGAACCAAGCCGTGTCAGTTTCTCAAGATTAGTCAACGAATCTAATGCTCCAACAACATTTCCCTTCTAAAAACATACCTCAACAGAAGAAATATTCATCTTTAGTCAAATTTCTAAAGATTTTCTAACCGCAGCGATTGCATCTGCTTTTGGGAGTGCTTCATCTACCTGACTGGTGTAGTCTACGTCCATTTTGAAAAGTCGCCCATCTCCAACCTGAAATTCGCTGGAAACACTGGCGAACCTGAGCTTGGTAAATTATCCTGCACACTGTTACCATTCTAACAAATAACATAACAGTCATTATAAAAGTGGAGCATTGACCGAAAAGAGGTATTCAATTAAAACACCTGGGCTGCCATATGAGCCATGAGTTCCTGATCAGATCGTGGGCCAGCTTTGATCGGATCCACTTTGATAGCATGTTTCTCTCCCATTCTGAACACTGACTCAAGTCAACACCGTTTCGTCGATTAAATTGCACAACAATAGAAATAAAAACCACAAACAATAGTACAGTATAGGACAAACAGTAACTATAACTGCTCGTTTGAAATCTACAATTAAAAAGCTACAGGGGTGTCCTTTAACTAACGAATGTACATCTCGTCCTCATTTTGCATGTATCCATTGTTAATCTGATTTTGATGCAATGCTTCACACATTTACAAAATTATAGTTATATTGCATGATTATAACGCATTAAATAGCAATGTTATTTGCTTTTTACACATAAAGTATAGTTCGCGTAATTGCTTATGGTCGAAATATGCTTATGGATTACACAGCTGTAGTGCAGATATGCCAACTTGTATGAAGTTTCTAAATTACATGTATATACGCGTGTGCGTATATATGCATGTATGTGCGTGATTGTATGTCTATAAGTAAATAAATATGTGATACGACATGTGTGATTACCGTGCACACCACGAAGAATGTTCCAAATGGCGGACGAGATACATCGTAATATCGAAAGGGCGGGAATCCTCCTCATATATAAATGTATATGTTACTAAACCATCTAGGCGAGAGGTGTATGTTCGTGTTCTGTATTCCTCCTGAATAGCAGTGTTGTCAGTTTTCTGGGATTTCATACGGATCTCTATGTTTGGGATAAATACATTATCGTATGACTTAATAATGTCCTTTTTTGTATATCCGTTCCCATCCTGATTTCGTTATACAGTAAAAGGAAATATATATACCATGTATATTGATGTTGAGGATTAACCTCTAGAGCTTGATATTTTAAGCTTCTATTGCAGGGATGGCTTCACGTGTTAATATTTGTTCTGTGGATATTTTGGACAACCCATCTTCGTTTACTTCACAGTTTAAACTTGAAATCACCTTCGAAGTTTTTGAATATCTACCTCATGGTGAGTTAGCCAGCCATTTTGCGGTTTTGGAAAGATAACGTAGGTAATTTGAAATATAAGTGTGATTTGGAATATATATGTAGAAGCAGTTAACTTGTTATTATTCTGAATTGACAGAATTTTGCTGTGGTTCTTGTTCTTGTTCTTGTTCTTAATTTTGCTCATAGTCATTGTCATAAAGTCATCGCAGGGAAATATTTGGTTTTATTGAGTGAGTAACTACATTCTGTTGAGGTGTACTAGGTGTTTACTGTTGTCTATAATAGTTTTTATAATACGGATGACGCGATAGTTGCATTTGGAAGTAGTTCCACCCAGCTTTTTTTAGTACTACTAATCCGGATTTTCTTCTTCAAAAATGATATATGAAAGATTTTTTTCTAAGGGTTCGTTACGCAATATATCTAAAGCTGCTTATCGTGTGGAGCCTTTGTTGACCTTTACAGACGTTTTTGTTGGAGCGATCTTTGGCTCATGTCTGAGTAGTTCTATTCCGGATGGAATTAACTCGTTTTTTTTCTGGCTTTGTTGAACTAATCGAGAGCGATATATGTATAACTTTCGCTTCCATATAGCAGTTAGCAAGCATGAAAATATGATTTCAAAGTGGCCGTTCTATTACTTATGTAGACTTTCTCATTGTACTGTTTATAGGAAATCAGAACTGCAAATAGAATGGAATAGCAATATCTTCGAAACATTTTTCAAAAAAAGTTTAGTAATGCTACAATGTGCTATGCGGGACTAGGAAACGTAATCCACTAAGTCTTAAGTTTTTATTTGTTTGTCTTCCCATTCTTCTACGTTTTGATTTTTAATCACCTCAGTATAGTATCACTAACATCCCCTTATTTAAATTCTTTAGTGGAAGCATATCGAATTAGATTAACCACGTCAAGTATGCATCGCTAAAGCAAGCAAGTAGCAGAATTATTTTTATACCTGATAATATCCCTGTTATATATATATATTTTTTTTTCTTTCTAAAACTTGCATTTGTTCCCCATCTGTGTTTATTTCCAATACGAATGTTCTTAGAGTAGGCGCGGATTTTTGAAGTGGGATTATGTCGTGGCTTGTCAACTTGTGGCTTTATGCGTAGTAGAAATGCTCAAACCTTGGTCGAGGCTCATTCTCTCAAATTTCTACGAAGATTAGCTGAATTTTTCTTTCTAAAACTTGCATTTGTTTCCCATCTGTGTTTATTTCCAATTTTGCCAATTTGTTTATATACAATGGTTTGTTTTTTAGATCTTGAGTGGGAGTTAGTCTATGTTGGTTCCGCTAAATCAAGCTCTTTTGATCAAGTGCTCGACTCAGTTTTAGTGGGCCCAGTACCAGAAGGAAGACATAAATTTGTTTTTGCGGTAATTGGTAACTTATTGTCAATATTCAATCCATCACTTTCTGTTGATTTTTTGACTGTCAGGTTGATGCTCCTGATCCGTCGAAAATTCCTGTACAAGATCTTGTCGGAGTCACTGTTCTGCTTCTCAGGTGCAAATATAATGGTCAGGTATGCTGGCATGAAGGTTCTACCTCTAGAGTCGTGGTGCTAGAGTGGTATCGTTTAGGAGTTCATTAACCTAGGATGGTTTGTGTCAAATGATTATGAAGACTTAGAACTGAAAGAGAATCCTCCAGCAAAACCATTGATTGAGAAGGTGAATGACATTATCACGAAACATATTATTATTATTCTTTCGCTTGATACTATTAGTAATTTGAACGCTGAAATACGAGACATCAGCAGTACCTATGCATTTCATTAGGTTTCTTTTATCGTCGTCATTGGGATGGCGAACTTTGATTGTAATTTCTTATATTCAATTTCTTCGTTATTCTCTTATTGGAATTAGATTGATGACTTGTTATAATTTCAAATTTTAGTTAATCCGTACCGTACAAACAGATGATTTACGAGTGACGTCTTTCCCAATAAAGTGGGATGAAAATCAGCCTGATGAGTATCCACCTGAACCTGATCAAGAGGAACTTGAGGAGTCGAATCTGTTGCCAGTTGAGGAAATTGAGGATGATGGAGAAGATGAGGTATATATTTATACATGTTTTAAAAACTGTGTCAAAATATTAAGATTTTGTACTACCTGAGGTGATTTCTAATCTTGTCCAAGTAATATAGGAGGAAACTGAAGAGAACCTTGAAAGGGATGCTGATTTGGAGGAAAGTATACTGAATGATCAGGTTGAGGACATTGAACAGGATGAAATAGATTTAGAAGTGGAAGACGATGACAAAGCCGTTGAATGCGAAAAATCGTATGAATGTAGTATGTACAGGATCGCTTTTATTTTGTGTATTATTAGACGGCGACATATTGCATATTTGACGTTTAGATGATATTAACATGGGTGAGGATACAGTTGATACTGTGACCAATACGACTGCTATGGAGAATACCAAAAGTGATGTCATGAAGGATGTCGACAAAGTCGATATCAAAGAAGTTGGTGACGCTCCTTTCTCAGACGTCACTAATGAGGCTCAAGTTGTTCAATAGAAATCTGAGCCCTAATCATCGACGTAATTGAGGTCGAATTTTGTACTTGTCATTTATCTCTCTGTATTTTACCTCTTCTATAGTTGGTTGATAAGTTCCATTCATATAATCCATGCTATCGTTTGAATGAAACCTGTTGTCTAATAATTGATTTATATAATCTTTTGTAAACGTTTATATTGGGAGAAGAGGTAAAGTCTTCATTTAATGCATTAAGTATGTGTTTTTTAATTTACCTCGTGTTTTATTGTTCAAAATCATATCCGGACTTTCAATCTTTAGACCGCTTTGGATGCTGTATTTTCTCATTTATCTGCACTACCAGTTATAATTGTAACCTGCTAAGAAATTGAATAAAATCATAGAGTATGTACAAACAATTATTGTAGAAAACAAACACAACAAAAACAAATAAGACTCAGCAACAATAGTAGAGAAACCGGAACTAAATAAGCTTCTGCTTTTATAGAACAAAAAGAAATGTAAGTGTAGCACACATGTTCTGACCACATACTTTGGACTGCGACAGCTCTTAGGTCATGAAATGTTGGGTAGTGAATCGATATCTTTTTACGTTGAGAAATGCCCTAATATTCTTATACTATCCTCATCATTCTTTTTATCTATATTTTCTCGCACCAAAATTCGACCCCCATCTTTTTTTGCATGGGAATACTAAAAAAAGCCATTGAAATATATGTAGTGAACATTACTGCATTGCTGTGAAAAACTATAAACGTTATTATAGCGTGATTTGACCAGCAAATTGACTAGATTCACAAGTTTTGAAAGGTTAGTAGCTGCCTTTTGGTCTAACTAGTGCATGAGATGCGCTAGCTTGATGATTCATAAATGAAACTACCATGTTGTAACATAACATGAAATATTGCACCATAAATATTCGATTTTAATGTGGATGTAGGTCGAGCGTTGTCGCCATTCACTAGTCGGTAGGTCGTCTAGTAAACAGTGATTTGCTACATGTTGCATCAGCAGGAAATAATATTGAGCTTCAAACGTCAGCATCGACAATAATCGCTTTAACAAACAACTACTTCTGTTTGATCATAGAGACCAATCATAGAAGCTTATTAGTTGAGTCAGTAAGAATTGCGTTGAAATTTCAATTTACTAAAAATGTGGAGATGCTTAATTAAACTGGTCATGTAATTAGTATGAAGGCGATTACGCCAAAACGCCAGCTTTTGGTTGATGTCGCCACGAGAAGCTTGCGAATGTAATAGAAGATATAGAGTGGTAATGTGGTAGCGGAGTGAACGGTATTTTGGTCAAAGTCGTTTTATATGCATAAGGAGTAAGAAGTTCGAGTATTTAATTGTAGGAGCGGTGTAATAATATTGAGGTGATCTGGATAATCGCAGGTGGATCAACAATAATCACAAACAATAACCCACAGGATTTAAAAGATCACTGGAGCTATGTGCCATAAATGATGTTGTGTTGATTAGTTTGCTGGTAACGTTTAGTGGGAGGGATTTTTCTATAGCTCATTATCGACTGATGAGTAAGAAATCATTTGATCAGCAACGATGAGAAGAACACTAGTTTCTCTGATCTGTCGATTATTGTTAATTGGTTACTGAGGAGAGAATAATAATGATTTGCTGCGTCATAAAGGATGTTCTTCTATAACACATATTACTTGCTAGTGCTATTTTGGATTTAGAACTGCTACCTTATTGATGTTAAGCAATTTCTAATTTTTTAAAAACAATAAATAATAATTTCTTTCAAAACTTCGTTTCGAAAATGACACAGAGTCATTTCCACAGCGTATTACCTGGATAACAGTTCTACTAGAGAATGGACATGCAAATAACGTACTGGATTTCTCTATCATGTTCGAAATGATTCAAAAATTAATTTTTCTTGATTTTCACAATCTTCAAAAAGCGCCTCTGCCATGGTGTTGAATAATACGAAGTGATATTATAAATCCTCCTAATCGGTTTACCGTCTCAACGTGGCTGGAAAGTGTTCCTAGGTTTTTTATTTTGATATGAAGACCTAGGTCCCCCTACCAATGGGTTCTGCCGTATTTCACGTAATAGCTTTACAGGAGACCAAGAGCAAAAAAACCGACATAAGACAACTCAGTGAAGGGACAGTTGTTATCCGGGGAGAGAGGCCCCCACACGAAACGTCGGTGGCGTCGGCTTTGTTGTAGACCTATCCGTCGTCCATCTCGTCTACTGCTGTAAGATCCTATCTCCTCGTTTAGACATACTCCGTCTCTAGCTACGGTATCATAAGAAAACAGCATAATCAACTGCTAATTACCAACTTATGTAGCGAATAAGAGCGAATTAGACGCATTTTAGAATGAGTTGGAAAAGGTTGTCCGAAACGGCAAATCCTTTTACAAATTCAGTGTCGGAGATTTTAACGCGAGAATGGGAACAATGGACGAAAAGAACTATAGGATCGGAAAGTTTGGTTTGGGAGATCGAAACAAAAATAGAGAACGTCTTGCGGCACTCTTGTCCACAACACGCCTCTTCCATGGAAACTCATTCTTTGTGAGGAAAGAACACCACCACTGGACATGGAGTTGCCAAACGGATCGACCCACGCGGAGATCGATCATATTCTTACTAACAGAAGATGGTATCTCCTAAATACGTCGTTAGTACCATTTTTCTGCACTAGAACTGACCACCGCCAAAGAATTGCAAGATTGTGCCGAACATGCTTTAATCTCCCAATTAAGAAGATCACAACGCATTTCTGCGGCTACCAAAGAAATGCTCGGAGCTAGAAGACTGAAGCTGGATCCAACAGCAAGCCGTCTGGCACGGCTGGTAATCAATGCCAACTGTAGTAGATCATTGCAAGAAGTTCTAAAACGGTACAAACAAGAAAGACTACTGCAAGCAACTCAAAAACGAACTAGTCTGAAGAAGTGTCGTCGAGACCTTTGTGATTACCGTGTCCCTCTGTCAGCTTTGCTTGACAAAAACGGGATACCAACTACTTCCCGCCACGATATGGAATTGATAACGGAAAAGTTTTATACCAACCTTTTCCGTTCCACAATTTTATTGACAGATCCTCAAACACCCTCTGGAGGTAAACCACCACGAATTCTTTCATCTGAAGTTCGGACTGCTATAGAAAGCATGAAAAATAGCACGGCTCTTAGAACCGGGCAAGATAAATGTCGACTTTCTTCGAGGTGGTGGCCGCAAACTACATGCACTTCTGGCACGCCATATGACAAGATATCTTTAGAATGGAAGGATACCAGATGAATGGTGAACCTCTCGCACGGATCTTCTACATAAGAAAGGGGATCCAAGGTATATTCAAAATTACCGTCCGATTTGCTTGTTGAGTATACTCTAAAAGCTTTTAACGAAGATTATCCTGTTGGTCATAATAACAACATTGGATGAGGCTCAACCTGTGGAACAAGCAGAATTTCGTAAAAGATTCTGCTGCATAGACCACATCCAAACGGTAGCAAGGGTCATAGAGACCTGTCGAGAATACCACCTGTCCCTTGTACTCTCTTTCGTCGACTACGAAAAAGCATTCGACAGCGTCGAAACGGAAGCTGTGCTGTTGGCGTTGGTCGATCAAGGAGTGATGCCGTCTTATATAAAAATCCCTAACGACTTTTATTGAAATTGCACAACGAAAATGCAGCGTTTCGATCGAACCATTACCATCCCTAGATAAAAAGGAGTTCGACAAAGAGACACGATCTCGCCGAAGCTGTTGACTGCCACCCTGCCATGAATAATGAGGTCGTTGGATGGGGAAAAAGAGACATACATATCGATAGAAAATTCTTATCGAGCCTTTGTTTTGCGGACGGCATTATCCAATTTTCGACGAGCACAGAGGAAGCAAAGATGATGTTGAACGAATTGAACGAAGTTGAGAAGGAGATAGGACTGCGAATAAATAAGAAGAAGACCCATTACACGAAAAACCCATGGTGCGATGGAATTCGAATCAAGATTGTTGGTTTCAAAATTGAGGAGACGAAATCTTACGTATATCTTGGGCAATCTATGAACATGGAGAACAATATGAAAGAAGAATTAAGCAGAAGGCGCTCGAAAGTAGTCTTCTTAAATATAACCGGGAAACACAGCATCAAGCCGCACTTCGCAGTACTGAAATTATAAAATTATCTTATCTGCAAGATCCA
>KN716233.1:336569-356762 GCA_000816705.1 Dictyocaulus viviparus | reverse complement strand
AACTCCGTGATCTTCATTCAATCTTCAGCATCTTCAACGCAGAACGAACCTACGGTTTAATTACCCAAGTTTGAGGTGTAACAACCCAACTTTGGAGCAAACCTAACAGCTACCGATCTCCGAACCCGACTGAACAGTTACAATTTCTGGTGCATTGGCCGGGTCGACGAATCCTGTACAACTCAACGCTCAACGCTCACGACCTATACATCCGTTATCATTTCTTTCTTATCCAAACTTCACAGTCCTGTAATTATTCTCGTTGTGCTTCCCAATTGAGGCGTAAAAGTTGTAGAGAATACTCACTCGAGTAATCTCTACTTTATCATCAAAATTACATGCAAAGCAAAGGCATATTTTATATCATATTAGTGGTTTCTGAGTCATCGTATCGAAAGTTAGAAAATGGTGGAGGCGAGTGAAAGTGCAAATGTCCTGATTCATAAAAGATCATAATATCGATATGTTCCTGGAAATGAACTTAGCTGACTAACAGATAATGGACATTATTTCCTCATTCCGAAGTCCTCGCCTCCTCCCTATATAAGCTTCTCCTTCTCCTCCATAGTTTCACTTATGGCTCAACCCAATCTTCTTCCACCTCTGCCTTTCAACTTTTTGTCGTTATATCATTATATTATAAATCTCGCACAATAGTTAGTGTTAGTCCTATTGTGTTAATTCTTGATTTATCGCTGTTGTAATCGTGATGTAATATTTTTGTGTATTGTTTGAATAAAGGTTACCCAAGTTTGAGGTCTGGCTGTTGACTCTTCACTGGGTAACACCTAGTGTAGCTGCCTCTGCTTCTGATGAAGACACGCACTCAACTCTGGGATCTTCATCCAATCTTCAATTGGTATTAAATGGATACACGACGAAGCCTAAATAGCGCGACAGGATCTTTTTTGCGCTATTGAAGAGCATTTAGTTGCTTGATAGTCTAATGTCGTTCCACCTACTTTTCGTTTCTTGTGCAGTCGTTTTATTAAACGATATTATGTGCGGTTTGGTGCGTAATGAAGTACGTAAAAATCGGCGTTAGTGGAGGGAGCGTTTCTGAATTGTATTTGCGTAGTAAAAAACAGTAACAATGACGTCTTGCTTGCGTATGAGGGACATGGGAAGCAGTGTTTCCTATTGCTTTTTGTGCTCTTTGATCGTCTATACATTCCTGAGTCAACCTTGCAAGACCGTTTTCAGGTCTTTGGGACCTTCATTTCAAAGTAACGGATTTGCTGTTGGGTCCTGGTCGGTTTTGCTATTGCTTGACTTGAAGGTGATGTTACGAAATAGTAAAAGTAGAAACAAAAATAACCGACCACTTATGCAAGGGCTCGGGTTCAGTGGTAGTCGTTGGTTTGCTCCAAAGTTGAGTAGTTGCACCTCAAACTTGGGTAATTAAACCTTTATTTAAACAATACACAAAAATATTAAATCACGATTACAACAACGATAAGTCGAGAACATACATAATAGGATTCATAAGGATGTAATTATTCAAACAGATAATATTTATTAATCAGATACAATAGGTGAGACTGATATATGAAGATCGAAATTGATTCATTATGAGGTAATCATGGAAATTGTACGATACATGTGATAACATGAGACAGCGATGATCAGCCTAATACCAAAGGTGGAAAGTGGTCATGTCAGGGGTTATGAGTGAAGAGTAATGAGGAATATACTTACTGTACCTGCTTATATAGGTAAGAGACGGTGACTTCAATATGAGGAAATAATGTCCTTCTCTGTCCTTTAACTAAGTTCGATTCCAGAAGGAAATCGAAATTATGAAATAATTATGACCTTTTACGAATCAGGACATTTGCACTTTCACTTGCTTCCACTATTTCTAATTTTCGATACGATGACTTAGAAACCACAAATTAATATGATATAAAATATGTCTTTGCCCTGCACGTAATTTAGATGATAAAGTAAAGATTACTCGAAAGAGTATTCTCTACAAGGCTCGGTCTAAGTCGCTGCCCCATTGCCAGCCCTCTTATTTGTGAAAAATATTTACCAGGCTATCTGAATATCGAGCAGTTTAGACACCCTTTCAAGAGCCATAAACTGCTGAATTGAAAAGCCATACATTTGGTGCTTTACAAGCAATTCATGGATGACTTTCAGAGCAGAGTCATTCGACACGTTTGTATAAAGGTTGTTCACATCGAATGACTCCATCACGTATGCGTTATTTGGTGACGCATTACGTAGACGGTCAAAAAATGTAGAGAATACTCGAGAGAGAGAACTCTCTCGAGTATTCTCTACCTTGTCATCTGAATTATATAAGAAGTAGATACAAATCTTGTAATTACATTGTTGGCTTTTCTCTTAATAGTCATACGGAAATGTCCTAATTCATGAAGGGTCATAATTGTTTTGACGTCCTGCTTAGCCTGTGGTACTGACATACATTGTTTACACGCTTCTAGTCTCCGCCCCCTCCATATAAGCAGTTACAGTAAGCATCTCATCCATACTCTTTACTCATTACCTCCAAATCGATATCCTTTCACCTTTACTATTGAAGTTGTTGTCGTTATTTCATTGTATCACAAGACTCATACAATCTAAATGATTCATGACGCATTTCCTTTATCTTCATATATCATTCTCACTAGTTGTATCTGATTAATAATTGTGACCTGATTTAATTATCACATCCTTATGATGATTCCTATTATGTATGTTCTTCATTTATCGGTATTGTAGTCTTGATATAATATTTTATGATTAGTTTAAATAAAGTTACAATCACTCAAGTTTGAGGTTCCATCACACAAGTTCGAGGCGAGCAGTACAAAAGACCCACGTGGCAAACTACTCACGGCGAGCATTAAAATATTCACTGTCACTGATTCCAATACAATTTCGGCACATCAGCCACTACATTACAAGTGGTGCATTGGCCAAGCGATCACTACAAAACTAGTGCATTGACGAAGCGTTCACTACAAGAAACATTTGAGCGTTGGTTAGATGGGCTGGGATGTTATTAGTGTTAAAACCATACTATTCTATTCGTGGATCCGTCTGTACAACTGATGATAGGTCTTACCTTGAATACTGATGGATTAATACAATCGATATCATCAGTGGATACAAATTTGTAAGTTTTGAAAAGTAGGTATAGAGCCGGACATGTTGATAATTCAATTTTCAATTGGGATATGAAGGGTGGTTTTGAGCCCGCCGGTTTTGCCACTTTAACCCATCATACATTATTCAATCTCCGATATTGCGTTTTGAATTTTTTTCCAGAAGATGGTTGGTACAACGAAGTATGTTGTTATTTCAATATCTAACTGTTGACTAATCAAAGCGAATTTTTCGCCCTTATCACTAGTCGGTAGTCGCATGTCTTTTCTTTATATTGATTCTCTAACTTCACACATTCCGCTTTTTTGCATATTGGTAGGGCTAGAGTGGCAAGGCTCTATTCGATAGCGATTAAGGACCTTAGATGCTTCGTGCGCAAACACACGGAATTTCATATCAACTTCCTTGTCTAGGTCTTGTTGTCTAAAGAACGCTCGAGAAAATGGTGGTGGTGGTAGTACCTCAATTTGCTTTTCATCCTTATTATTCTTTTCAAGCTTAGCCTTTTTACGGAGTTTATCTTAAAGTTCATGCAAATTACATGCCACCTTTCGCAATAATGTTTTAAAAAATGGGTTGCGATGTTGCAAAGCTTGGACCCAATTCTAATAACGAGCGCGCCCTATCGGAGAGGGGAATGCTTCTTAACACAGTAACTCTGGACATTGTGTGTTCATTGTCTGTTCCAGTGCAATTTTCTTTGATTTTGTTAGCAGTGGTTGTATATCGTTTTGAACTCATTTTTTTGATTTGCTTAAAAGGTTTCCAAACTTTCTCCGTAAAGTAATTTTAATATTTGATTTGATAAAACTGCAAATTAACACTGACCTATCCACTATTCTCCTGCAAAAGCGATCACAAGTATTGTAGACAATTATTGATTTTCTTTTGATTGCATCTCCTCAGTTAAGCGTATATATTATTTTGCTTCCATTTGAGAGAGAAACGTAGAAGTCTGATTACGATTTCCAATACCCGGTGACCATCCTTCGGTAGTCCGCGTAATTTGTTTATTCGTCTTCTTTTCATGAAGTTTAGGACGATTTTGTGTATCACACGGCGTCGGAGAAATACTATCGATTTTCTGGCTAAGACAATTTTTTGCCTTAGTGACAGGGCTTCTTTTATGAGCCAGAAATATATTCCTGGTACTTTACATAATAATTCCCAAGAACGGCCATCTACCACCGTGACGTCAGGCATTTCAATGAAGTGTTTTTAAAAAACCTCGTGTTCCTCAAGGAAGAAAACAAAGTATCTACTGGATGTCGAGGGTAATAAATAGCGGTTCTTAAAAAATCGCTATGTTTCTAAAAGTGTAAAAAAAACGATGGGATGTAATGAGGAAGTTTTGATTCCATGGTGACACGCACGCCGTAGTCATTTCGCGGTAGTCCCTGGGCTTATAAAGTCCGCCATCACTCCGGGGTTGGTGAATTCGTACCAAAAAATCTGGGTAGGATAGTTAGCACTGACTTTGTCAGATTGGTCAACTCAAGTCACTGTATATACCAGGCTGGCATACGAGAGGTAAGAATGACCTTCAAGCTGTTTGGTAGTTATCAAACGCAATATTTACAGAACGTACGGTTGCAACATGAACGGTACAACGATGTCAGCAAAAAGTTACGATAATGGAGAAATCGCTACTTATAGGGTATCAAATGCCACGTCGCGTTTCGTATTTTGTATCAGTCGGGTAACGAAAAAGTCATCACGTATTTTACGAAAAAAAAAAACTAAAAACAAGTGGTATTAGACAACCTTCTTTTGTCCTTCTAAATTTAGCGAATTGGTAGAAGTTGTCACAACCTTACCAAGCAGCTCAAAGTTGTAGGAAACTGATGTAAGCCCTAGTCTAATAAGCCAAGCAACATCACTACTAGATGTGATTTGGAACTTTGATGATGCCATTAGCTAATCACAAGCATTGCTTAACATAACATAAAGTTTCTCGTTCTGATATTCTTATTATGCAATAATTAGTTACGTGTTTTATTATAACCTCTAAGACGATTTACCGCTACAACGTGCCTGAGAGGAGATGCGCTTAAAATTTTCATTTAGACATAAAAACCTAGCTTAAAGTGACTATATAGAGAATCGACACCGTTTTGAATAAATGTAATAACAAAGAAGGGGATCCATTTTATTCATAAGAGCCGGCGACTGCCTGTAGTGAAGACCACAAGAACGCATGAGCAAGCAACCTGTGAACTTCGACACTTCAGTTTCACCATGAAGACCACCACCATGGCGGAGAGTTGTTCGAGAAGGAAACGCATTGAAGATCGTCGGAGATTGCACTATGCGTGAGGAGTGGCCATTCGAGTATTCATTTAAATACGTGTTGTTATAAAATATTTCCTTAAGAAAGCGGTACTCAAATGCTCAAGTGTCAACAGCCAAACTATTATGAAACAAGAAATAGGTTTATTAGATAACCAACTCACGTTATACAGTAGTTTGAATTCAACATTGAAACAAGAAAAAATAAAAATATTGTCAGCTTCGTAGAGTTTGTATTGATCTATCGGCGATTTCCTTCAAAACCAAAAAACTAGGTATTCGGTTACTGTAGGCTCGATATAACATTAAATTGGGCAAATTCCTGAAAAAGCTCAATAAATTCTGGTAAATCACATGTAAAAGCAATAAGTGCTAAGACCCATGGTTTATTCGCCTGAGTTATGACATATCCAGTCGATTTTGGAACGTACCTCCTTGAACCGATCAAGTTTTTCTGAAAATAAGGCAATTTTGTCGCAACATTAATTTCTTCTGAACATTGGAAAAAAATGGGAAACACAACAAGGAACTGTACTTGATAGTACTGAACTCTGGAATCATCTTGGTTGCAAGACCCCAAGAGACGAGGTTGAAAGGGAAACATCGATGGAATGGCCGTTCATTGGGCAGAGTGGGTGACAGACGGCCAAGAAAAACTGTATGAAGGCCCTGAAAAGGCAACGAACAGGATCCTGAGCAACCAACTGTAGAATTGACAGACGTCTTTAAAGCGAACATTGAGCACTGTTACTCACAGCTAAAACATCTAGAGGCTCACGGACTGAAGTGCGTCAGTGTTACCATGTGTGTAGAAGACGCATGACAGTTGCGCAAAGAAAGAAACGAATGATAGGAAAACTGCCGAGGCTCACACCACACGTGAAAACAGGTCGGCGTAGTAACGAAATAAATGAGCTAAACTTTTTTCACTTCAATAACTAGAAAGTTGTCTACAAGCGTTCTCAATCTTCATTAGTTCTTTAGTATTACATAGAAGAATCAACATAATATCACCGAAGGGAAATAAACCTTTACACAGTCTCTATTTTTCGATCAAGATGTCCTTCTACTAGAAATGAATAGCATTATTCTGAAATTTTGATCTTACTTGTTATGAAGAATAATGGAATGATTGCATGGTTCAAACCAAACATATTGGTTGTCTATTGACACCCGCAGGACGATTGGTCGAACAACGCCTACAGCTCTCATTTGCTGTCGGACGGCGCTTAAAAGTGCACTTCTTCTTATTCTTTGTACATTTCTCTTATGTTTTCCATATAATGCTTTATCATTCAATTCCACTTTGCTACAGTCATCGCATATCGCAGCTTTCAACGTCAAGGTTGAGTATTCATTTGAGGACAATGTGAAAAGGCGTCTTTTGCCAACGAAAGAAATGACCTACCTTTCCCACGGATACCCTAATATGAAAGAACTTACTAGGGATACGAGTCCAAAGAAAATCGCTATTCGAGCCCGTTAGTACTAACTATGCCATACTGTAATCAATAACGGGAAACTGATTACCGTTGTAGGTGTTGTCTTGTTGTGATTATGTTTTCAGCATTGCTTAATTAGTCAGGTTTGGTGTCACCACAATATTATGCCTATTAATGTCATTAATTGCCTATTGCTCTGCTTTTACTATTTCTTTTAAACTCAACTAATAAAACAAATATATTAACGAAAACAAACAAGTTCACTATTTAGATAAAGAAATTATCACGTAAGTTCCAAATGTTTTAGGTGAAATGCTACAATACACTGAATATCCAATCAATTCTTTTCTGATCAATTTGTTTGTTAGCGGATTGAATTTACCGCAGTACTTGTTGAATATTCGTAATCCACAATGAAGTAGATTTTATTGTTACGACAACAAAAAAAATTGAAGCAGTTCTGAAATAACTACTGGCAATAATGAAAAGGAATGCTTCGTCAGCTGATGGAATGCACCTCTACTTTACGAGAAATCAGAAATTATTAATAAAATATTCCAAAGCATGAAGTGACCGAGCAAAACACAAGCTTCTAGATAAATTTGCTTATGAAAAAAAAATTTAGTATATTTGGTGTGCTTGAGTATCGAAGCTCATGTACTGCGAGGTTCTAGCACTCCGCAGGAAATCATAAATTAACTAGGAGTTCAAAATATTACTCTAAAACAAACCCAGCTGTGAATAATTTCATTGCAATATTCCTCTAATGTGAATATGTGGCCGACTACTCGTGCAATGCAACGACATTAAACTAAGTCGGTTTATCTCCGAATTAAACCTACATGCTGGAATCTATTGAATCGAAAAATTTCAGCTAATCAGCGCAGCTTCTAAAACTGATAATAAATATGCATAGAAGTTTCTTGTAGGAAAATTTGAAGGAACACAAACAATCAAGAACAATTGCTGCTGCTAGAAACTATGCATTTTGCAAAAGTATTATCGCAGTCTCTATGGTTACTATATTGTACTGTGACACTTCTACAATAAACATAGTTCTTACTACTTTTCACCTTAAAATAGAACTCGTGACAAAAACGTGGGTGTTCTAGAGGTTGGTCAAAAGTACACTTGTTCTATTTTCTGGTCTTCATTTAGGGCAATCAGACGTTCAACGTCAGAATAGTAGATTTCTTACTAATGATTATAAATAAAGGTGTGAAACCATTCTCTATAAATGAACATTAGAGCTATTATCATCTATTATCCATTCTATTACCAGCTGTTATCCATTCTGCACTGCGAGATGAACATTTGGGGGGAGCATTTATTATTCCTGTAGAAGAAGAAGTTTTAGAAGCGGTTCACTGCTACCTTGCAAAAGGTAATGAAATCGATCAGTAATGTAGAATAAATAATAATGATAATATAAAATTACTATAACGCTATCTAATCGTAAAGCAGAGAAGGAAACATTGAGAAAATTACCAGCTTCTTCACAATACGTGATGGCTAGCTATCCAACTCGTCATGAAATCGACCATTTAATATGGGAAAGTGGTATTTTCTAACCTTCCTGATCCTTTTCACATTTATCACCTTTTGAAGAAATTCTCACTAGAGTGTACTTCTTACGTCTCCTTCTGAAAACCGGCCCACCATTGTCTCCCTAAATCTCGCTTTATATCCAAGTTTTATCAAAAATTCACTGGCCTTGTGTGTTTAAGGTCTCAGTTAATATGAAAATTAATAAGCGTCATGGTAAGAACATGGTAAGGTGTTTTGCTTTGACTGTATGTTAATATTTTTTCAGCGAATGCTGAGATCATTGTCCGAAACTTCATCAAAGATTTACCCATTCAAGTCGCACTCAGTGTAAAAATGCATAATAATCTTTATTAGCCACTTACAAAACAAGGAATTCTATTTGAAGTCAATGCCTAAATTTTTTCATCGTCCTCCAAGAGTACCGTCAAATTGACTGCTTGGAGGTAATTTGTTCCCTTAGGTAGATCCGCTATAAAAACGAGAGGTGATTTTCCTTTCGCGAGAAAGAAAATTCATAGCTGGAAATCGTTACGATTTATTCCAAATCCAGTTGCAGTCAATTTTCTAGGAACGGTATCATTCACAAGGGGCATACAAATCGGCAATGCCTCAGTTTTTTTTTACATATTTGGTGAAATTTCAAGTAGCGCTATATCTCCAGTGCCATTACAAGGGTTAAAATCACCTGTATTGTCACCTGAAAACCACTTTTCTTATGAATATCCTGACAGTCGAACGCTATAAGTACAGAAAAAGAATTACTTACATTTACCACTCTAAATGAACTTGTCAGCTTAGGTATGTTTCCTAAATCTTTCACCCTCCCCTCAGGGTACACATAAAGCTGAGTGCTTCGCATAGGTTTATATGGGCTACAATTTACTGCAATACTTTCATACTACAAATTCCATAAATTTCATTGCATAGGAGTAATAACGACGATTAATTCAACACACCAGTTTGAGTTTCCTGAATTACGAATTCCACTGAAAGTAGAAACACAGTGAGCCGCTGTTAGAACATGACGTTTTTAAACCAATACACCACTACATAGAAATGCTGAACATCATGTGTTAACTGTAAAGTTTATTAGTATACATGGAAAGCTAAGTTATTATGCGTACATTTAGACTGTGATAAAGCTATAACACCAACAGTCCAAGGATATTCGCGATTTTGAACTCTAGCGCCGCCTAATGAACGGAATGTACCAGTTTCAGCTGAAAAGATATGTAATTACGTGTTCCTCTCCGTGTGATAAATATGAACGTTTTTTTTTTATACAGATCTTTCAATAAGTAAATAAGTGTTGTGGAAACCTCGCTGAAGTTATAAAACCTCAGTGAAGTCTAACGTAATCGAAATTTTTCATTCATAAAAGATTAAAACAAGGCTAATTGATTAGTCATGACGTTTAGGCATTGATGTTCTTAATAACATTTTCAGACAATGAATTTCTACTGGATGTATCAGGCTCGTGCAAATCCACAATCCTCCTAATTTCTCGTTCATGTTTGACTTAAACATTTCTTCTCTAAACGTCACCCTCTCCATGAAAAATTCTAATAAAATAATTCTAATAGTGAAATTAGAGCATTAATGTTTAGCGCTTTTTTGAGCTGAATTTTATACTTGAATAGAATATTGAATAGGATGCTATACTCACGCGAAAACGTTTAACACTGATGTCTTGCAATTGTCTGTTCCATGTGGGATCAAGATTTCCATGGAAGGACGCATAAATATCGGAAGGAGAAGTCTCAATGATTTCAAGCAGTACCACGATAATGAACATTCCAGTTGCTCAGAGCACACTAGCACGATGTGTATAAGTAGCAGTAGAACCAAATGCCGATGTGTCTGATAATTCAATAATCGATGAGATTAACCATTGTCGTCCTAACATGGTTTCACTATTTTCGTTTCCATTCTGCGTTGTGTTTTCTTTGAGATTTTAACTTTCATACACTGTGTTCTACTAAGAGCAGTAAAAACCACATCTTCCAACAAAAGATACATGTTCGCAATTTTATTTATTCTTATTTTGCAGTGATATTATAATGTCCGTGTTACGAATATGTCTAAAGTTTCGGGTTATCCGCAGCAGCTCAGCTGGATGTAATGCCGATATCGGCTCACCAGATCGTACCCGTTGGCGGGCGAGTGCTGATAATGGTACCCACTTACTATAAGTGAAGCACTGAGTGGTTGCAGATCAAGGGGCCCAGTAGTGTAATGGAAATCACGGCAGACCGGATATCTGTAAGTGCGGGTTCGAGTCCCGCCTGAGGTTCCGACTTTTGCGGCCATATCAGTACAACCATGAAAGGATACATGCTTAAATTTCAATTAAAATGACAGTGTAAATTGAAAATTTTCATTCATAGTACCAAAAAGTAATTTTTGAAGGTGATTTGCAAATTCAAGAGGCAAAGAACAGAAATAGCTATTAATATTTGAATATCAGCAAAATATCTGTTGACCGAATGCAACGATTGCTGTGAAAGCACTTTCAAGCTGAAACCCTGATGGGGAGGCGTGTCTTTTTCTAAAATCATATTCAAACTACCCTCATTAACGAACTGTTGGATTTTTCAGTCTTCTGAGTATTATGCTGATAAGTGCCACTTTATATAATACATAGTCTGTCTTATTCTCTACTAACATTTCTGAATGCAACAGTTTTAGCTTCATCATAAAGTAGAACGGAAATCAAGGATATAATATTGTTATTGAGGTTTACTAATTGGTCACATCCACGATTACCTTGTATTCTTACAACGTTTCTACCCTAGTTGATTATTGTAACAGTTTTTCAAAATCTTAGCAGTACTCCAAAAACACTAACTAATATTAGTCTTATGGAGCAGAGGCGAGGAAGTAGATGCATTGATTTTTTATATTATTCAGATATTTTAATATCAGATACATCAAGGATAACGTTTGACCATTCAACTATTATCGACACTGCTATGCAGCTTTTCATGAATATTCGTCGTGACGAGATAATCACATTAAAACAACAGCACTACTAATATATTTTTTTCTTAACAAATAACAAATATTTTGACATTTAACACAAACTTTTTCATGGAATGTGATTGCTTGAAGGACAGTTATCGAAAGTATTTATAAGCGATTGCAATATGCTAAACATGTGTAAGTTTGGTTATAGACGTTCCTCAAGGAGGGGACAGATGGTATGGAAGCTTCTGGCTAATTGAGTGACGACACATTCACCATTGTACGTGGTATTCCTGGCCGTATAAAAAGAAAAAGAACAGGTGCAAGTAAAAAAAAGTGGAATTTGAAGCTGAGAGTTACCACTGATCGAGTCTAGAAGATCACTAGTGTTTTCGTAATTTTTTATTTAATTGCATTTTTGCATTGATATTATAATGTCCATAGTTTTGCTGAGATGGCCGCAAAACTCGGAACCTCAGGCGGGACTCGTACCCGCACTTACAGATATCCGGTCTGCTGTGCTTTCCATTACACCACCGAGGGCCTCGGCATCACTAGTGTTTGTTATTCGAAATTAACGTTGAAACAAACACATTTGAATTCGTGATGCGAACGTGAGAATTATCACGAAAATCATGGCTAACATTTGTGTTTTTTTAGAAATTACTTTTAGACATTTATATCGAAGGTGTAAGAAAAAGTTTAAACGATATAAATTGCATTAATACACAAATTTATGTAAGGAAAAAGAAATGTAGCGGATTGGCTGTGTGGAGAGCAGCAATCCTACATTCCTATTCTCTTTTTCTAGCCTTAACCTTTTATTAGTGAGAAAAAATTTTATTTTATAGTACTTTGACCCATTTATATATATAGCGAAAGATCACCATTCTTATGAAAAAGTACCACTCTGTTTTTTCTAGCTTTATATTCAAATTGCCTTCTGTTTTATGACATTTGAAAAAGCTGTTATGTAAGTCTGAACTGACAGAAACTCTTAGCTTAAGCCTAAATAAGTTTGTGAATTATAACTAGTTACTAGCAGTAGACAAACCGTCACTTAGCGTTTCCGGACAGGAAAAAAAAGACAACAGGACAATTTGGGAGCTAAAGAAGGACTGATTTAGCAGCGGCGGTTTTGCTGAAGTCATTGTGTAGAGCGCTTCCTTTCATACACTTCCACGACAACATTTAAATGACAAATATATGACATACCCCTCAAAACAGATCGCTTCAACGTCTACATCATACAGCGACCACATTGCTACTTAACAGTCAAATCTGGCTATTCCATAGATGACATGTAATCCTAGACTTGCATAATTTGATGGAATCAATGTCTGATAGCAGTTCAAAAATAACACTTCTGGTAATATAAAATAATACATAGTAATAGCGGAATTGCCTTGTCTATGTCAATCTTATATAAAGAACTAGGTCATGTATGACTACTAGGAACACGTTTTAAGATATACTTCACCCTGAGTATATAACCTCATCAAAAAATTTTTAAAGCGAATAAGAACAAGGAAAGGAGTAAGAAAAGAGTAACAAAATAAGAATGTTAATCCTGTTACCTTTTGCATTCCGCTTTTATGCATGCCAGTGAAGTTTCAGTGAAAAGACTTTTTGCGATAATGATCAAATACCTCGAAGGTTTAGCCCGTAAACATCCAGAATTTTTTATCATATTGATTGTAAGGGTCTTGTTGTCAAAAAAAAAACGGTTGGAGAGATAGTGGTGGGGGTGATAGTGTACTAATTTGCTCTTCAGTGCTCCTTCCAGCCTTGCCTGTTTAGGGAGTTTATCTTAAAGTTCATTTCAATCATATATCACCATTCGCAATGTCGTCTTAGCAATAGGATGAGGTGCTGCAAAATTTCAATCTAGAGAATGTTGTGTTATGGGTTTTATGTTGAGAAAAACTATCGCGTTGATCAATGTTTTCAGGAGGCATTACAAATGCGTTTTAGTCACAACATCATCCATAAGAATCTAATCTAGTCTGCTCCTAAAGTAGAAAGATGCGCATAAGATGTGTTCAAATTGACTGTTGTCGCAGTAGCGAACATACTTTTTTTGCCGGGTGTAGAGTGATTCAGTTCGATAGTACTAGTAGACTCCTCTGTAGTAGAAGTGGTGCTGCCTGGAAAATTCAAGACGTGGTCGAAAAATCGTGTTGTACAAATGTTGTAGAAAAAACAACAGTTCTTTGCAGGCAGATAGTTTTCAACCTGGATTACCCGGATTCCCGTTGATAACCGACTAAATGGAGGAGACACCAGTAAAATTTCCGCTTGTCCCTATCTTCCGCAAGGGTATTTTAATAATTCTTTTCTCTCTAGGAATTCGTTAGGCATCATAATCCCTTTCTAGAACCTTGGTAAAGAGGACCATTAAGCTGGCGATCTTCATGCAGTCCGTTTGATGCCTAGTGGGATCCAGCTACTTATAGCTTTTGTCCTTCTGACATCGTCCATACGCATTACGTGTCGAGCTCACCGAACCTTCGAAAGCTTGGCTTGTACGGCTAAATCTACTGCTTTTGATCGTTGTCATAGGTCTCATAGATAGTCCTGTGTGCATAGAGATGGTAGAAGTCAATCAGTGCAAAAGAATCAATGTGCACTTTTCTTGAGTTCACCCGTGTCTTAGGGCAAGTACACGGTCACTTTTGATCCCTGATTCACTTCCTGTTCGCCATCTAGGGCCACGCCACGTAGCATCGCGACTGAACGGCTGGAGATCCCTTACTGAGGAAGACACGTGAGAATAATTCTTCAAAAAACTAAAACACTGATTTTTTCATACATGCTTTACTGCTAGCGTTGACTAACGCTTCAGCTAAAATTTCGTCGTAAACTTCGATTTCCATAAGAATAACTGACGAATGCAACGATTATTAAAGAATTAAAGAGGAAAAGGCGTGGCCCATCACAAGCGTTGATAGCTTTCGTCGTCCAAAAATAGACTACGGGTGTTGGAACTCTGTCAATAGATACAAGAAACCTCTACAAAAAATATAATACATTTTCGAAGGATATCTTTGATCACTTTAACGTTAATATTGGTCGTAAAGACGCACGAAAATCATCACACTGAGACACAAAATTTTAAAACTAACAAGAACGTTGATTGACTAACAGCTTTTGTAACAATCAAGAGATCAAAAAAAAATCGAAGTCGAAACGACGCAATAACGTGGTCATAGATGATTTTTTAGAATGGCTTTGAAAAGGTGCCATCAAAGAGATCGACGAGAAATAAGACCGTTCAATTCATCACCGTCACAAAAGCGCGAAAAGTACAGAGAGCCTTAAACTTGTCGAAAGACGTCTGCTTTTTAGGCTTCTTGAGCTTATACACTAAGGTGGAGCAACTAAAGCCATAGACGTGTAGCGACTCACGAGAGAAGAGCAAAAGTTTACGCTATTCCTTCACCAATCATAACAAGAAGATGACTGCTGTCTCCCGTCATGGTGCAATACTTACTACTTTAATAAGTGAAATAAATACATTTGAAATGTAATAAATCCATCTGCATTTTTCTATCTAATAGCCTCATTGGCATTTCTCTATATGCTGCTTGTAGAATCTTGTAATCTTCTTTCCAAAGCCTAGAACATCGTGTTTCTGCACAAGAAAAGCGACGCTAACAGAAGCGGTTATTAAGTACAATAATCGCTTGCATCAAACCAGAAAGACAGGTCCAGCAAAACGATAGTAATTTATCAAAAATCATCACAGCTACTTCTCTGATTATCGTGCAAAATGTGTCGACGAAGTCATCAACGTCAATTCCTAAAAAACATTGTTCAATAAAAAAATATGTCCAATTTATGCACAACGTAAAAAAATTTTTCAGAATAATCAATCAATGTTTATCTATGTCGTGATGTCAATATGTGGAGTGACATAACACCAGAGCTTAGCAGGAACAAGCGAACGCAGCACATAGCAATAGAGAATGCTTATTATGGAGGTCTCAAAAATAGGATTTTTTACACCCCGACCACGATGAAGTTCTAGCATATTCCTTGTTAACAATAAGTTCATCGCTGTTCAATGAGGACACGTACTGATGAGGAAAAAAATCAGGACCACATAATGCTAGTATAGCTTATTTAATTGCATCGATTTATAGGTTGCTTTATCTTCGAGATTCACTTCGAATATTGTTAAACTTCTTAATATTACAATCTATGGATGACAGCTTGCTTATCACTTCTATTACCAACTACCTTATTATTATTTCTACCAACTACGCCACCGATCACCTTATTATTATCTTACATAACATTTAAATATGTAGTATCCAAGTTATATATATGATGGCATTCTCTTGGGTAACATTCTGCAGCTTTTTTGTCCATTTGTCGTCTTTTCTCCCCATTTCTTCACATCTTTGCCTCCCTTTTGACGCCTATTCGTCTGAGTCATGCGAACGAGATAATTTTTGGAGGACAGTACGCCAGAATGTGGCTTAGCGTCGCATTTGTCAGTTATATTGAGGAAGTCTTCTTTCAAGCGACTTGTTAGAAAATCTTAACGTGGCTGAGGTATCAACCCAAGTTTCGGAAGAGAAACCTAAGCGTTGGAAGGACTTTTGAGTAGAATAGGTCAACAGGAATTTTCGGGTGTGTTAATATATTAGTGGTCTGTATCAGAGCTTTCGACCCACTACATAGGTTGTTTTACTACTAAATTCTTTTCTCATATCGCTGTTCATATTCATGGATCGATCATGGTATAAGATTTCATTTCTTCAATTTGAAAACACAATTTTGAGCTTATTTCTGTTACACCGTGGGTTCTTTATAAACTGAACTTCTTCTTATTAATTCGCACTCCTATCTTTTTTCTAACTTCGTTCAATTCGTTTCCGTTCAACACCTTTCCTGGTCTTTCCTATCCGTCAAAAATAAAACATTTTCGTCCTCAAAACACAGGTTTTGTACGAACTTCCTAATGATGTGAATGCCATTTTGTGCAAATCCAGCGACTTCATTATCCATTGCAAGATGGCAGTGAACAGCTTTGGCGAGATCGTTTCGACCTGTCAAACTCCTTTTCCAATGGGGGTAATAAGAATCTTATCGACAAGCAGAATTTCCGTTGCGCAATTTTTATAAGAGTTGTACAGGATTTTTATGTTGGACGGTTCTACTCCTTGACATACAAGTGCTAAAAAAACATTTTCCATTGTGACGATGTTGAATGTTTTTTCAAAGTAGGAGCGCAATCCTTTTCTCCATTAAGGCCGTTGACAGCCTGACGAAAAAACCATAAGATTGCCTGGACAGAGCTTCCTTAGGAATCCAGGGAACCAAAACTAAATCGGTAAAACTTTGAATTCTGTAGCTCACACATAGGTCTCTGCCGTCTCAGACGTCGGAACTGGATCTAACGAAGATGCTCGAAACATGCCATATCTATTGTTTCCTGAACTGCACATACAATGCCAAAACAGTATCGGTAGATGCCAATCTCTGTGCTCTTCCTGGAGCTCCAAAACGCATCGAATTCCACGTAATAGCTTAACAGTAGACCAAGAACAGAAAAAGCGACATAAGGCAACCAAAGAATAGGTTCCTACATGACACGTCGATGGCGTCGGCTATGTCGTACGCACAACCATCGTAGAGCCTCATGAGGTCCTATTTCTTCGCTTAGCCATATACCATTAATAGCCATATGAAGCGTCATAAAAAAATAAGCATCGTCAATTTTTATTCATCAAATGGCGAAGGAAATATAAAGCAATTAGACTATTTTTACAACGAGTTAGAAATGTTGTCAGCAACGAAAAATACTTTTAAATATTTATTGTCAAAGACCTTAACACGAAAAAGGAATAATGAGCGAAAAATATTATAGTACCAATAAGTTTGTATTAGGAGAAAACAAAAATAAAGAACACCCTTTCAAAACAGAGTCGCTCATGAAACGAAGGCGTGAAAGGTGTTAAATATGCTTCAGTCGCTAAAATCTGCCCAGTCAGAACGCATTTCTGTGACGATCAAGAAAATGCTCGAAACGAAGAGAATGATGATGCTAGATTTAACTCCAAACACCGCCGATAATCAATGCCAACTTCAAAAAATCGTTGCAAGAAATAAGAGATAAAAAAATTCGTTTAAAGTAATCAAATACTTTAGTTGGAAGTTTGTTTAGCAATACTTGAGGTTCGTATCTAGTGTTTTATTGAAGACACAATAGAATAGACACAAGCTAACTTTTTGGCAGAATCGTCTTTTTTGAAAGCCTGAAAAAAGTCTATGTTAATTATGTGATCCATTCCATCTAACACTATCGTTAGCCCTGCAAAAGAAAATTCTTAACACAAAGTTCGACCACCCAGCCAAACAAACATATTATCCCAAATACTTAACTTTTTAAAAAGGATTTTCTATGTTATTTTGTGGTGGCAATCGCTTGTTGAGGCAACATAGGGACTAATGTCTGACACTGAGTCAGAACATAACCCCGGTATATGGGTCAGGTAAGGAGTAAGCTCTTGAACCGGATATGATAAATGTTGACTTTCTGCAGTTGGTAGACACAAGCTACATGCACCACTCGCATGCCATATGACAAGATATTTTCAAAATGAAAAGGTATTCGGTCACTGGAGAATTTCACACATTTTCTTTTTGCACAAGAAGGTAGACTGAAAGAATATTCAAAACTACCGTCTGTTTTCCTTGTTAAGTGTTTTTTTGAAACGTTCTACGAAGACGAGCCATCCACGCAAGTAGTATGTAGTACGTACGAATCACCTAGTTGATATAACAAGGTACGTACATATCTTGATACTTGTTTTTTTCAATAATCTGGCCAGTTGAAATAAAGGATTTGTTGTTGTCTTAGATGGACAGTGCCGTTGTATCGTTCGTATAACACTAAAGTTACGCTCGCTCACAATTGTTGTTTCGTGAATTTCTCGTGGGTTCCCATTTTTTACGTCATCTAAAAATTGCACCGGTGTTTAGCAAGCTGTTTGTAAATAGAAATATTATATAATTTTTATAATATAAAGAAAGCCAATGTTATGATGCCTCCAAAAAAAACGAAAGGACCCTAAAATCTAAATATTAGACTCATTCTGATTGCTTTTGACATCCGGCATTAAAATTCTATTCTTGTTCATTTCTTGATATATGGTTACTCTCTTGCGCTCAGTGATGACAACAAGTCTGATTAAGGATTCTACGGATTTGATATAGAGGATATTCAGAGTGAATATCAAATCATCGCTATCTCATATATGATACCTAATAGCAGATATTATTATGTTATAGCTCATAGAATTGGCCTCCTCGTCCCTCGGGGCATTATAACGCGTGACTGTTGTAAGGTTGCTATATCATTGATTTTCTTTTACCAGCGGCCTAAAAATGCAACTATCGAAGTCAAAAAACGGATAAGTTTCCAATTCCATAAAATGGCAGTAGTATTTCGAAATCTTGCTTAGCTTCTGGCATTGAAATCAAAAAACGACCGACTCAGGAACTTGCATGGACATTTTTTCAACATCTAAAAATGACCGACTTCTCCGTGTACGAGCAGTTACAGTAGCGCCTCATTCATACCTTCCCCTCTAGGTTTTAACACAGTCTCGTTTGTATGTAATTATATATATACTAGTTACTCATGCTTACTTTTGCTTTTACAAACTATTTTTGTCTCATCATATAATCGTTCTCATGCGATTGCCCGTGATAATCAATCTGAATATATTAATTTATGACATATATCTCAAAAAAATTTCCATGACAACCCTATCATATTGATTCTTGATAAATCATTAATGTAATCTTGATGTAATATTATTATTATTTATTATGTGAATCCACGGATCTCCCTCGCTGAGGTATCTCAAGCCGGTTAGTCGCAAGGCTACGTGGTGCCACCCCAGGTGGCGGATAGGGGGTGAATCGCGGACCAAAAGCGACTGTGTACTTGCCTTGAGACGCAAGTGGATTGGAGTGAAAGGATTAAGATGACGACCTGTACATACAACGCACGAACGCTTGCATCGAAGTCTCCCGCAGAAGACCTTCTGATGCATGCATAGAAAATTAGGTACGACGTCATCGGACAGGCCGAAACGAGAAGACACTGGCCACTAAGCGTTGTGTACGACACTGGAGAAGAACTGTTCCTTGGAACATGCGACAGCAGAGGTGTCGGCGGTGTAGGTGTACTCGTTAATTCGAACTTGGTCATGAACATCGATTCGTTTGAACAACTAGCGACTCGAATCGGACGGTTAAAATTGAAAAGATGTGGTCCAACGTTTATCGTCTACGCTCCTACTTCGGACTACGATGAAGATGAAATCGAAACATTCTATACGGACTTGGAGAAGTTCTACAGAGAAGACTGCACATTTTACAAAGTCATTGTTGGCGACTTTAACGCTAAAAATGGCTGTAGAAGAACGCCTGAAGAACGTCACATTAAGATTCACGGGGTCGAATGCAATGGATAGGGGAAGCAGCTATCAGAGTTCATCATGACAAAGAAGATATATCATGGTAACCTTCAACTTCAAAATCCCCTATCCCTACGATGGACGTGGGAGTCTGCTGATGGAAAGTAAATAACGAAATAGACCATGTCATAGTAAATAGAAGGTTTTGCCTAATGGACGTCGCAGTTGTCCCCAAGTTCTACACGGGATCCGACCATCGCCTCCTTCGCGCCAATTTTTTATTCAAACGCAAAGGAGAAAAAGCTGCAATTTTTAAAAAACGAAATCCCAAAATGACAACAAATTGGGATTTATACAATTCTTTAGCCAGCTTTTGGAAGGATACCGCCATC
>KN716233.1:314167-326755 GCA_000816705.1 Dictyocaulus viviparus | reverse complement strand
ACTTCTTGTGTGGTGACAAATCCATCAAGAAGCATTTTTCCTTTTGACGTTGCATTTTTCGTTGCGACAGTTGAACAATGGTCTGTAAGAGAAAAAATTTCTCAGCTATCAAATTTTTAAGCTTTTAACAACAAGATTTCTCATTTCTCATTCTGAGTTTTTCATTCACTGACATCAGTGTTCTGTTTAGTGTGCGCTTAAATTTTGTAGTAAAACCGATAAATTTAATATTTTCTAGATTTCTACGAATGTTCTTGGTTCTGACTCTCTGAGAAATTGTGAACCTGCACTTAGTCCATTATCAGACACGTTAACAGCATTATTTTCTTAGCAAGTTGGTGAATTTCGAGTGATATGATAATATCAGATTTAACTCTCACTCCTCTTTCTCCCTCTATCTTCAGTTTTTTCCTCTTGATTTTTACAAATTTAGCAGCAATATGCAAACTTTCGTCACTCATAAAAAAAGTGCTTCCTTTTTAGCACTTCTCTAGCAACATTTCGTACATAAATAGAAATGTGCTGAATTTTATTACCTAGGCATTCTTTAGTAATCCTATCGTCTTTTATAAATACCACTTAATTGCTTAAGGTAATTTTTTCCAATATTTTTTAATTACAACGTTTTTTATATTAATACCTGTAAAAAAAATCACCTGATCGGCTGGTGACATCTTTGACTGAATAAGCTTCTGTTGATTCTTTATTTTTCGCCTACGCTCTTCTTCCAGATGCTTTTTACGCTCTTCACGAGTGTGAAAATGCCCCAACTGAACATATGTTAGTGTTTGACACGTATAAACAAGTATGCATTTAGACCTAATCGTTCACTTCAACAAATACAGTAATACAAGACAAACAATGAGCCGAAAGCCTACACACTTAGCTTAGTAGCAGATTTTGTAAATTGCTTCTAGAAAACAGCCTATTTCTGAAAAGGCATGATCGCAATTTTATTTGAATGATTCAAGCATAAGACACCAATAGTCAAGCTCAAAGCAAGTTTCCTGCATAATAAAAGAGGATAAGCGTAGACCTTAACTATTCTCTTTTTGAGACGAGACAAATTGCTACTGATGTTATAGAGGAAGTGTTTGAATAGGATGGGAATGGTGTAATCAATCACTTGAGAAAACCAGTCTGCCGCGAAGTAAATACTGCACACCCTCTATCATTAATTTAGCATCAGTTTACCGACCCTTAAAAGATAGAAAGCTCTGTTGGATTGGAGCGGGACTCAAGCCCTCGTATTCAATACCAAGTTCACGTCTCCATATGGTCCTCCTGCCACTACGCTAAACGATCCCGTGGAAATATGCATTATGAAAACCAAACCCATTGACAAAATGTCGGCTTGGAAGCTACGTGGGGTTTCGAGTTTTAAAATTGACTAAGCATCATGCAGATATTAATTATAGAATTTGAAAGACATAACATATTGTAGTTCACAGAGGAAATAAATGACTCTGAAATGTTCTTACTTTGAGTTCGCTCATTGCATCGTCGTCGGTGCTGACGCCAGCTCGTTCTCTTACGAGTTGTGCGGCTCGTTTCTTCAGAATTTGATTTCGTATCGGTCGCTTCACTATGTATCGTGTACCATCACATCGTCGTTTCACCTAAGCACGATATGATATTCAGGTTTTCTTCATTAGCTTTAATATTATTTCCTAGCCACATTTGAAATCATTCGATTATTTCCATTCCAACTTTTGCTGATGCGAAGTGACTCCTTCACTGTATACCTTTTGGTTGTGGACTATGCTTTATATTTGAATTTACTTGAAAATCACATAGCTTAAATGTCATCAAAATAAACTCCAATGTGAAAATGCTTGTTCCACTATGTGAATTTGTCCCCAGATAAATATGGTACTGATCATTTGAATATTTAAACTCATTCATTTTAAGAGAAAAAATTGAACAGGACTGCTGTGTGCATCATCGCTTCATCTTCAAATGTTACACTAGTTAAATCCTTATGTCTATGATTGAGTTGAAAGCACAATAACCTCACTAATAAACTCACTTATTTTAGAATGAGCAAAAAAACACCTCTGAAAGCTAGTTATGAACAATCAGGCTTTTCATACGTGTTTAAATAATGGAGAGCATAAAATTCAATTAAAATGATAATACGAAAAGCTGTCGGTCTTTGTTAGACACACTTCGTACGTTAAATATTTCGATAGTACTTTAACGTATAAATACTTAGTTAAAAGCATGCATTTAATATGAGGTAGATGAATATACTAACAAGAGGTAAGTAAACAAATTAGAACAAACATCAAATAGTATCATTGTTAGTATAAGGTATTCAACAAGCTTTTGTTCGTTTTTGGTACGTATAGACTGGTGTCATACTGTTCCTCAAAAATGATGATTTCTAGCATTACGAAAAATTCTTGAAGTTTTCCTCTTAGTCTGTCGACTTCTTTAGTTATTTTAATAGCTCATGCCATCAGTGTTGTCTAGCAATTCATTTATTATTCTTCTTAATATTTACTTGATTACACGAAAACTTAACAACAGTCAGCTTGAAAGACCAAAAAGCAAAGAACTTTTGTAACCAAATTTTTCGTTTTTCTCACAAAATTGGCGCTTACCCATCTATTATCCTCCTACACGCCTTTCGTTTTTTATTTTTAAAAATATTCAGCTTCATTAACCGTCCACTTAGTTAGATGTTATGAAGACTGCAATTACCTGGATTACCTGGATTTCCGTTGATCGTCGACTTAAGTCGAGCGGACACCAGTAAAGAGCGGGTTAGACCCCAATATTTGACCTAAGCAGCCTTGTCTGAGCTGTAAATCCTTGGTGACATATTTGTCTTTGGGAAATTCCTATTAAACGCCTTCAAAGTTGTGCAATTTCCAGAAGAATAGTTATAAGACTTGTTAGAAAAAATGAACAGCGTTCACTTAGTGTGACTCGTTGAGTACCACTAGAGCACCCAATTAAAAATGTGAACATTTTCCAAATAGCCTTGCATATTTTAATGGACGATGTGTCGTTAACGAGGCACTACTCCTATTCAAACTTCACTACTACAAGGAGGTAGATTAAACCAATATTTCGCTTTATCTTAATAGAAATTTACAAGTATGAATAGTTTAATTACCTTCCATTTATACAAAACAGCGTCGTTTGATTGTGAAGGTGGTTCGATATTTCTTTCCGACGGTCCAGCAACATCATGGTCGTCACCCACTTCATTTAGTTTTTCATCAGGTTTCTCCAGAAAATATATCTTATCTTTCACTTTAGTGCTTCGAAAAAATCTGAAACTGATTTTACATTTTATATATAGGAGTGATATTATGCATGATGTTTTTGCCCATATCAATTAGAATGAATTAAAATGAAAAAAATGGATGAAATGGAAGAAAAAACTAAGATGAAGAAAGTGATGTTATACGAATAGCATACAAATGTTATAGTAGTCCTTGAATATACATTAGCTTGGAAAAGTACTGGTTTGGGGAGTACTCAAAGTTTTCAGCTTCCAACTTTGCCAACTAGTACAAAATTACTAAAACCAACGTGTTTCCATTTTGCATTTTAGTGTATGATTGAGTGTAGTATTATTTTTTTTGAGTGCATGATTGTAAAACAATTACTTCAAATACGAATCCTCACAAGGCTAAGCCACGAAACTTTGAACTTCAGACAAAACTTGAACTTTTACAAATGTTTGATCTGTGTTGCCGATCGTACTGCCGAGTTTTAAGCTGTGCGATCACTCAATGCTTAATTTCAAGTCCTGGCTGAGGTTCAAGTTTTTATGGTGAACTCTGCATTGTGAGGACGTGCGTTACACAAATAGTAGAATCCTAATGCAAGACCTCTATGACCTGTATCAAAACAATCTTAGCTGAAATGAGATAAATAAGGTGGAAATATGCTGTTTAATGGACTCTTATTAGCGTTCACTCACTTTGGCATTGGAACGATTCGTTGAGCAATTTCGTTTGGACGATTATTCATTTCTTTTTTATCCCGCATAACAATTGACAACGACGGAACTCTGAAAGTCTATTATTTCTCGATATCCAAGCTTATATTAGGGATTATTTCGAAAGCTTAATCTAAAATTGTAGAATACTTGAGGATTTTTCATACATTGAAAACTGCCGTGAGTATTTACTTGAGTTGATAATTCATGTTTAATTTCAAGGAAAATAGTATCCTTGAACGTTTTTCAACTCTGCATTTCAAATATAAATACTTCTGTACTCCAATATTACACTTTTCAGCATTTTTGGATAGATGAGTGAACGTTACAAACAAATGGATTACCTAAATCTTGCTGAATAATCATCATCATCAAGTTGTGAATCGATTCGTAATGGAGGAAAACGTCTAGCGACAGCAGATGGCGTGCGATTTGACGAAACATGAACATCATCAGCGTAACCAGGTGTATGCAGACGACTATTCGTTTCAATTGGCTCAACAATATCTGAAAACGAAAATGTTTGCTTTAATATTTGACAAATTCATGAGCATTAATCAAGAAGACCTTCTACTTCAGTTAACTACAACACTTTATCTTGCTTGTGCGGGAAAACCAAGAATAAAGAAACGACAAGCAGCTTAGATATCCAGAAAAGATGAAGATATGTGGAAATAATCGTGCTTAAATCGTTTACATTCTAAAAAAATATACGGAAAAATCTTAAACTTTGGTTTTACACTGACAAGGAATGGTCAAATGAGGTTTTGTATAAGACGTGTTGAAGGCGATGCTTGCCATTAGATATAAACCGTAAGGTAATGCATGCCGCTGGTAGCACACTATAATGAACATGAGTTAAATGACACTTCGTCTCCCTCCTAAGATTTCATGGCTTGTGATTAACTCGGCGTCATTGGGAAATTAAATTATAGGATTAAAACCATAATAATCTATAATAGTTAATGAGAAATGAGTAAATAGTGAGCCTTTTTAATTAAAATAATATCTTGCGAAATATATTATTGTTGATGTCATTCAAGAACTTCAACTTGGAAAAATTTTGTAGAACAATAAGCCGAATTCATACTACTAATAAGCGCTAGGGTGAGTTAAGCAACGAAAACTCAGAGAAGTCCACTAGTCCACTTTTTTCCACAAATCAGTCAAAAGCACTGTCGATTCAGCTTTTGCTTTCGGATTAAGATTTGATTTTTTGCCTGATTAGAACGAAAATCTTCGATGGCATCCATCAGATGCTACCTTAAGCGAGACCGAATGAAAACGTAAATGAGCACCATGTGGTGTTATGCAGTGCTGCATGATCATCGTCATATCTTATAGATTCCGTATCATCATAGAAAAAAAATTCAAGAAACCTTTCAAAATTTCTCGAATTTTTTAACTAGGCGTGTTGGAATATCGAAGAAATGGTAGGATTTATAGGTTGGAATGATGGGCAGCTGTTTAATGATTACCTCATCGCTCTTTGATCGATTACAACATAAATCACTGGTGTGAACAAAACTCAGTTCTTTTCTCAGATCCGTTTTAGAAAAAAAATAGTAAATTGTTTTTTCTACAGACAATAATATCATGATAGAAAGAAATAGAAGAAGCAGCAAAGGTTTTTCGACTACGAAATCAAATGGTGCAATTTGTGACGGGTTGAAAACTTTCATTCAAAATAGTGGCGTAAGAAGATTGTTTTTTCGTTAATTTTAGTGATCAAACGATTTTAAATTGCTGTAATTGCAAAGAAACGAATCGTTTAAATGTGATTTTATTGCGAAAATTTTTAGGATTAAATAAGAAAAACGAAATGAACAACTATTGGTAGACGGAGACGACGTCATGCATGAGCCTCTGTGGTGACAGTAAATCTATTCAAGATTGACAAGAATTGAAAATAAATGTAGATGACGTTTCAAAGGTATAAATTTATCGAACATACGAGTTCATGTTAATCAGATGAGTATCAAGATATTAACACTCACGTGATTTGCTCTTCAATCCTATTGGATTTGATCGTGAAATAACAGGTGCTTCTTCGACGACGTCAACCACTTTTGGCAAGTTCTTCGATCGATGCAATAAACGTGGTGATCGAGGAGTAGGTATTACCATCGCAACGCTCTCATTTGATACTCTTTAACATAATCGATTAAACAATAACGAAAAAATGCAGTATACTTTGCAACTGACGACATGATGTATATAGAAATTCATGACGGCTATTTCTTTCGGAAACCAGAAAGGTTAAAGTATCCCTAGTTTGCATGCTTTATGAAACGCTTCAGGTTACCCTAACTCGTATCTTGCAATTTCTGGTCTGGTGACCTACCAAATGCGTTAAGAGGTTACTTGTTATGTGACCATTTGATTGTCTTATCAATATAGGATTTTCACGATGAATAATAGGCATACTGTGCTTGAGGTGTTCTTCCGGTTCCATCCGGTGTTATAGAGTTTGAACGACAACTTTCACCTCCAGTATTGTAGGCACTAGATGAGTCTGGATTTGGGCACAAAACACATCCCTAAAAACAAGAAAAAAAATCAAATCCGAGAAGTTTTATGTCAAGCATTTACATTATCATGGGAAAATTATAAAATTCTATAATACGTATGAAAAATATTTGCCTTGCTTTTAAAATTCATTCAACTCAGTGAAGTAGAAATTTTACTTCGAAAGGAGTAATTTGTTAAAATAAGAAATATATATTATATTATATTCTATAATAGACATATAAATATTCATGTCATTATATTATCTTTTTGAAACTGATGGTAACTCGTTACAATGAGGCAAATCAGTCCATTTTTGTACAAGTTCTATCATTAAATGCCAGTTCATTAATGCCATTTTTAAGTACGTATTTTTGCGTAGTAAATTTATTTGATTATGCTCAGGAAAATCAGCCGATTTCTTCCCACACTTTGATCTATTCAATTTGAAACTGTACCTCATCATTTGACCAATTATTTTTCTAACAGAAAATTTCAGCTGCTGCGAAAAACTCTGCAGATAGCAGCATATAACATAAGTAATTATTCAAATATCTAAAAATTAATTATTATACAACTATGAGAGTTCCTATGCTTTGGATTGGTGAAGTTCTGATTTTGTTTATTGATTGTAGCATTTTACTTACCATTTTTTCGCGATGGTGAGGGAAAAAGAAACAAGTGAAATCGAGACTGGATAGCGATGATAATGAAGATGATGATGATGGTGATGGAAGAGGAGGTGATCGAGGTAGGGATAGTGATGGTTGTTGGTTCGGAGTAGGTGTGAGATACGAGCGCTTGATATATTCCGTCAAACAACCATCGTAGTACGGCGATTAATTTTTATGATATTAATAAACAATACAAAAAGATGAAATGAAGAAAACCACATTGATCTGATGATCCAATACGATTCTGATCCACTATGTCGACTAAACGTAGACAACGTAATGACTACATCGGATACTAATTATGAAAAGCTTATGTTTACCAGGTCACACCACTCAATCAATAAGTATTCACATTTGCTTAGGCAATATGAATTTATGCAATTTATTTGAAATTAGTAAGAAATTATTAGTACTACACAATCTCAAATATCTCTTAATTGCTCTAACTTGTCAGTGTTATCAATCTTGTCCATTTGTTCATTTGATTCAGTACTACTTAACTCCATCAGACTTTTGATTTTAGTAGGACTAATTTCGTAATGAACCTACAGTATGCAGAGTAATGCGCGACTATGGAAATGCTAAAGGGAACTATAAAATCTGGAATAGAATCTCCTAATAATAATCTACCGTAAGATTTCTAGCCAATCATATTATAGAGTTTTGTTCTGTTTGCAATTTCTCACATTGGTTGTAATCTACAGTATGTCATTGTGAAATTTCCCACGCATCCTATAGAACAACATTTCAAAAAAGAAAACCAATAATTCTTGTACATTATGCAAATTGACTTCTCCTCAAGGAACATAATGAAAAAAATAAACACCTTACTGTAAAAGCAAATGTACTAATTTTTTTTGAATATTTACATTCCTTTTAAATAGTCTCTTACATATCACTTTTGTTTCTTCTAATCCTTATGTTGTTGTTTCTCTTTCTTAATGCACGCTTTTTGATGATCAATACCTATGCTTTTCATATGTGAACGAAAAGCTGAAATTTAGATGACTAACTAAGGAATAGTATTGAATATGCCAAAAATTTGTATCCTGTAAGAACTTCGACATCGAAAGTTATTCCCAAAGTACAGAATAAAATTGTTTTTGTTTTTTCCTTCTTCTGAAAATTGTTTTTCCACATGTATTTAATTCCAGCAGGCAAAAGAATCCAGCAAGCTTCAATGTATTGTAGGTTTTGAAGCAAATTAAAAAATAAACAGAATAACATCGATATCCTCAGTGTTAGGCATAAGTGCCTCCTCACTTCATGCGAAGTTACGTTCGTGTCACCTCAAAAATGTCATGACATCCAGAAATAAGTAGAGAATCAACGGTTCTGAGCGAAACGACATTTAACGACTACGAATACGATGTTCTATCCACTATTGTTGATTTCCCATGAGGTTGAATTGCTATAAAAACAGCAATCCATAGATAAGTTAGATTCAGCTATTTGATTTCTTACTAAGGAAAATGAGAGAAGTTCTAGTTGCTCCCAATTGATTGAAAGAAATTTTTATAACATTTTATAAAAATAAGGGTTTTATCATCAAATAACAATTATGTGAGGTATCAAGATAACAAATTATCCTCAAACGCCTCAACATTATCGTTGATTGGGAAAAAAATAATATCAGAGTGTATGCCGCTAAAGTTATAGCTTATAGTCGCTAGAAAAGTAGCAAAACTACCAACGTTCTTAAAGCAGAAATCGAAAACTTTTTATCAATAAAACAACTACAAATAAACTTGATTATTTATTTATTTATCTATAATAAATAGTATCTACAACGCAAAACATCGTAGTGGTTTTTTTCTCTGACCTACAAATTATGATTAACTCCAGAATTTTCAGCTTCACATTGCATGCCTTCTTATTTGACTCACTATCAAACCACTAACCTTCAGAAAAGAGGCAAACATAACATTCAAATTTTCAGTAGTGAAAAAGACTGTGCTTTATGAAAATGATAAGGCTATGGTTTTAAAATAGTGTCTTATTTCTTCTTTTAATAAGTATTATTACAGTAGTAATTAAACGAATTTTTATCGGTTTTTGTGCGAAATTTCATTACACACTGGAAAAAACAATATAGAATTGATTAACATAGAGTAAAATTTCAATGATATAGTGATTTTATTACCTCACTGAGTGTTTTTTCCACAAGAAGATGTTTATTGATTAGTCGATCACATTCGAGTCGTAGTGAAGCCATTTCGCTATGCAAATTTGCTAATTTCTCGCTGATTGTCACATCGTCCAGGTGCGACTGTTCAGTACTGTAGAACGGATTGATGTTCATCTCCAGTAGTTGTCCTACTGATATGAAATGTAGATGGAAGATTCTTGAATCAAGAGAAAAACTGAAAAGGAACCGCATACAATCCGTACATTTTCGGCAATAAAGTGAAAGCTTCGGAAAATTTCGATTTTAGCACAACAACTCCATGAAACTAACAACAATATTTTTACTTTATTGCATTCGAATCAATAATTCAATGTTGGGACTTCCAAAAATCATTATTAAATCAAATGCTAAAGACTTTTTTCAAAGTGATTAGTTGAAGAGAATACTATGGAATATATGCGTGGTGAAGTAGTAGGATCGGATAGATCTCTTGTTAAGTTTTGACTCATATTCAAATCCCACCCGCAGGTTAATCAACGCTTTCAAGCCTTCGGGGTCCGTAACTGGCTCACAATGTCATCTGGATGAACGATGAGCACTGGTTTTAGAAACGTTAGTCGCTATGATTCTTCATGGCAATCATGTACGCGTTCAACACCTTCAACAATTTAGAAGAAGACCATGGCATTGCACATCCCATATAATTTGATCATCTGCATTGCATTATTTCCTGCCCTTTTCATCCTTATATTCATACAGGAGCGTTTAGTGAAACAAGTGGGTGTTGGATTGAAAGGATTTTCACCACGTAGAAAATATGGAAATTGATTGACTGAAATTCGATGCATTCAATATTGAGATTCGGTCAGTAACAACACTCATCATAATCACCATCTCATTTTCGCGGCCGCATTGAATAGTATGAAGAACAGATGTTATGTAGTGTAATAAAAATAGTTATAAATCATAGTAAAGTCATACGGAAAGAAAGAAAACTTCGTAAAACAATCATTTTGAACTCATTTTCAACAACCATAACATTACGAGCTTAACACTATAAAAAGTACGAGTCAAATGAGTCAAATTTTATTGCGTGCGTATCGTATCACATTACAAAACGTTATAAGACGTGCTACAAAAAAAATAAAACGCGAACCACATCTAAATGCTCATCTAATGATGAGTTACATTTTTTGATTCCCTCGATCTTTCATTAAAATCGCATATTTTTGTAGTAAGAAAGCATCTAATTACAAAACGAAATCATCAATAACAAAAACAATAGCCTATTTGATACGAACGCGTAATTAAAATCATATGTTCAATTAAATAGAAGTGCAACTATTCCGAAAAGAAATGATTTCTATCTTTTTTTTTCTCGGTAATAAAATATGCGTTTTCTAGTAGTACTAGTCATGGTGTTTCTAGTGGAAGTACCTTAAGCAGTACTTCCTCGGTATTCATCGATTTTTTTTGCGAAATTCTGCGTCATAGTAATCGATATTGTTATCGCAGTGATTGTTTGTAGTGAAAGTACGGTAGTCAGAGAAAAACCTCCGATGTGAAAATAACTGATGTAACGGTGATGACGATAATCAATATGGGAAATCAATTTCAATCGATAGAGAAACAAGAGATTAGAAAAGTAGATTAGTGGAAAAATTACTTGCTAAATATATTTTTAATTTTCAGAGGGGATAAGTATAGGGAGAGAGATGAGCATTGTCGTAATATATCTCTCTGACGAGACACCCGAAGCCTTGGGTTGTTTTCATCTTATCATGGTGATGTTTGAATGATCGTGGTCTATTCCTCAGCAGGATCAATCTGTTGCCAAGCCGGTGTTGTTGGCCCTTCGAGATGATTCGGGTGCCTGAAAGCCGACCTCTGCAGTACGGAAGGCTTGATTGACCCCGTTTCAGACTCAAACCGCACTCACGGTATTCCACATCGCGTAGCAATGTGCCCGTTCTTACCAATTCATTACTAATCGTCAAAATATTTTATAAAAATAAACTTTTTATATGTTTTAAGTAAGAAGAAGACGAAAGGAAGCCTAAGAAAAAAGAAAAGCAATACGTAATGAAAAAGCGTGTGAAAATTCTACGCAGATAAGTTTTAAAAAAAATGGAAAAAGCAATGAAAAACAAAGTTTTTAAATGACCTTGCTTATTACTAAAATGCCAAAAACTTATAATATTTGGCTGTCCAAACAAAGTTACTCGCAATCTTCATGAATGAGGGATGAGGGCAACAGTCTTTTGCTTTAACATCCGTCAAATTGAATCAACAACAGCAAACTCATTTATTTTCTGAATGTTATCGCCATTAATTACAAATAAAATCTAGAATCCTCAAAGATTAAAATTTTATCAAATAACTCATCGAGAGGTAGAAGAATGGCATGAAAATGTAAGTGAAAAATAGATATCTAAGTTAGAATGTCTTTAAGTAGAAAACACTTTTAATATTCTTTCATAAAGATTTTTTATCAACTTTTGTGTATTTTCTGCCCGTTATTTTCTTAAAATTTTTCTCTATAGAAAAAGGCAGCCGATGAAGAAAATTGGGCAGCTTTTTTTCTTAAATGAAATCTGTTCAATCATTTTTTTTTAGATTTCCATTCCTTAGCCCTTATTTTTTCGCTTCAGAAAATAGTTAGTTATTCTGAATTTATATGCAGCTTTTTTTTTTCGTCTTATTATTAAACTTATTAAATAGCTGCATATCTACTGAAACTAGCGAGTAAGAAAAGAAATGTGAGGTGAAAAACTCTCTAATATAGAGGATACTTCAAAAGGGCTGTACTATGAGTAATACTAGACTCAATGATATTGAAGACGATTCACTAGTTTAGTAATTTTGATGTTTTTTCCCTTTCTCTTCGAATCTCCTAACTTTAAAACTTATTGAATTTTTCGATATTATTGTAACTTTGTAAACTCTTATTCGATTGTGGGTTGTTCCCTTCGATCAGCATTGGATATGCGAGAGGAAATAGTGGGGTAAAAGCTCATCCTATATGTCCATAGAACCTCATGTGTTCATGTACTTTGATGTCACAACATTATTAAACCATCTGCATAAAATATTCAAAATTCATTATGGGAGATAAGAAGAATCTAGATAATCCTCACTGCAAGTTCGAGTTATACTCGGTGAGCAGCGGCGGCGCACTGCTTCTGGACAGATTATAAATACAATTACTTTTCATCAAAATTTTAGATTCATTGCAGATATTGCTTTATGATTTTCGAAAAAGTAATAAGAAAATAATTAGTTGACTTCTTTTACAAATAGTTCATAAATACCAATTTAAA
>KN716233.1:256245-267953 GCA_000816705.1 Dictyocaulus viviparus | reverse complement strand
TTAGTGCAATGTATAAAAAAAATTACATAATAAAATGATAATAGCATTCCCACATAGTAGTCCCCATTTCCACATAAAATCGCTACCCAAGAAACTACCGTACTGACGAAGAATAACGTTGGAGTATGTTAAATTTCCTCTGGTCTTTGAAGGCTGGTGACTACGACCTGGCCGACACTTCAGGAAGATTCAGAGGATGATCAAGATTCGTCAACAAAACTCTGGAGTGAAACTTTAGATGTAAATCACACATCGCATATGCACCAACCAACTATCATAGTCTTAGCTTTTTTTATCGTCTCAAAGCTTTTCATATTAGATTTCTTAATCTTTGATTTACCGCCTATCTAAACTATTTTTTATAGTAATTTGTTATTTTAAAAGTTCTCAGAGACTTTTTAAAATTTAAGGCACTATTTCTAATCCATTCTATTTCCACTTCATAAAAGGTTCATACATACTCTATCACCATAACGGCCTGTCGTGCTTTCCCTTATGTTGGTGATGGTTGAACTTATTCCGGTAGGAATCTATTCATTCGGTCGTTCGGTCTACATCGTTCTACCTACAGTACCTCTTCATTTTTTGTTATTATTTTGAAAGTTATTCTTTTCTGTTCTTGTACTTTCCACTAGAACGCCTTCAATACTATAATTTTTTCTCAGCGCGAAATACACAAAAGAAAAATCGAATTTTTTTACTCGACTACAAATTATGATGGGATTTGTTGACGATTGAGAAATTTGAAATGCGATCAAATATGTTGGAAAAGTTTTTTCTTATATGAAATTACCAATATTTTCATTCAATTCATTGATTAAAATTATTCTGCTTTATTGGTAAATTTGACGGGTGTCCCTTTACAACCTCCATATGTCCATTACGAAGCCATTGAGCATAGTTTCACATCGATGCTGTATAACATCATCAAGGCTTTCATATCATTTTTCCGTATTCACAGACGATGAATATCGAAAAACTAAGTAGCTCTACTGATCTAAAATCTAATCAGATATGACATAGGCAAACGTCAGCAATTAGCTCTTTAGGATTCGCTTTTTTCAAATATCCCTTCTTGCGAACTTGTGAAGGCCATCCATTCGTCTTGATATAATCATGGAAGTGTTCGAATAGAAATGGTTTTCTCGATTACTCAAATAGATTCCTCAAACTACCGCTCCTTATACTCCAATATTATTTTGGCACAAAGTCACCGACCTTTGCTGGAAGACTTAGTTGAGCTTTCGACAAGCTTGATCCCGAGTGTACGGTACCTAAAGTTTTGTATAAACTATTTAATTATACGCTGAGCCGAGTCACTTCGCGGCCGTCCACCGGACCTACGAAGCACGCCATCTCACCAGGCTTGGTAAATTGGTACCAGAGCAATCTGGATAAGATAAATAGCACTGAATTGGTGAGAAGTGGTCAACTCAAGTCACTGTATAGACCAGGCACGCATTCCACCGTGTCCACGATATCACGTTGAACACAAACGTGTTGGCGCATCTCGCCAGAAGGGATCGATCAACGCCAACGATTATCTTATCTTATATATAGACTTTGAAAAGTAAATAAATGCAAATATTGCTTGGCAAAGGTTAGTCTTCGAATTGGGCTTATTTTATGGTAAAGGTTAACATTTCTATATATCGTGAAGAAACTGAAATTACCACGTTCATCAACAAAATTGGGATAGATCATTGTGGGTTCAAATTAGTAAACTCGTACCATTCAGACGCGCTTTTTTAATCCACTGAGCTACAATTCTTACAGTGATTATTGATAACATTTTCAATGATAGGTCAATGACTTCTTAAAAATGTAAATGTTGCTGTAATAAATCGATATAATTAATATTGATGATTACTGATAATAACTATTATTATATTATATTATTGATCAGTGATTTTTACTTCAAAGCAGTATAAGAACGATGGTGACAAAATAGCACAAATGGTACAGGCGAATATCGAATGCCTTAGGCTAATAACCTCAACGAATGCAAAAAGTCCATCAATAAAATAGAAGTGACTTAAGTTATTAATTCAGAAAAGCTGTGAGTTAATCGAGCGAGCTATCGAATCAGTGAATTGGACTCATTGCATTGCTACTATATCTTATTATTGGCAGTCATAAGAGCTTTTAGGTTTTCATGTCATCATTGAAATCAATTGAATCAATGCCATCTCGTTGTGGTTCAGGTTTTGGTCAATTTTGAAACTTCACGAATTCTGGGACAATCTAAAGAGATTTTCATTCGAACGTTAACGATCGTTGACTATTCGACGCAAATGACCTGTGATGACACGTTTCGTACCTCACGACAATCGACAATTATACTTAAGAATCGCTTGTGTTGCTATTTATTTCATCAACTTCAAATGTACTTTCCACATGAGCTTCTAAACTCTCCTAAAGCTTTTCCGTCTATTTCCGGCTTTTTATAACTACGTAAGTACGAAAACTTTATTGTCCAATTATTGCACTTTTATAATAATGGAATAATAATTAATCACTGGAACTTTGATGATTAAACTAACTTCTAGCTTCATTTGAAGAAAGAAGCAATGAAAGATTCCACTTCTTAAACACCTAAGCTCTTACCAATTCGCAAAATTTTGATGGCTTCAAATAGGAAGATACTAAACTGTTAATGAAAATAATTAGTTAATTTTTGGCGGATCTAATCATCATCGAATATTCAAAGAACAATTTTTCATCGAAAAAAGCCGCACTGTAGACGTGAGAAACAATTCATCCTCCTTCCGAATAAAATATTTCGTAGTTTTCATCTTTCCAGGAAAAAGACGTTCTACCTCATCCAAGAAATCTATACTTTTCTGAAAAGCTATTGATATTCCCTTCGAATTTTCGGAACCGTAAGACTTCTTTCCAGCAATTCTGATGGGTCGTACATTCAACGAAGGCTGGCAGCACATAATCTTATAGCATACGTTGTTTTAGAAGCAAAAAGATACAGTTTTTTTTGATATTTTTGATATACGAAAAATACAGCGGTGCATTTATTGAAGCGATTGGAGTGCAATTCGATTACACACTATAACGATGAGGGTGTCGACATTTCATGACTTACTTCAGAGCTTTTTCGAAAGCTTTTATGTGCTAGGTTTTAAGCGCTCATTTACCTTATCAGGAATTCTGTTCTTATTCCCAACATACCATTAACATGCATATTGATTGATTTATGAGGAAATGCCAAGATATCAACACTTGCTTACTACCTTTTTTTATAACTTCAACTTCAGCATAGCATTCATTTCTTATCATTTATCTTCTCCTTTCATAGTGATTACGTAAATTCGCTCGAGCTTTCCTCCTCTTTTATTCGTATTTTCGCAATAATTTATAATTTACAACAACTGTTTATGAAAAGAATCGCTGTCATATTCAGATTTGAACTATGCTTGCTAGTCATGATTTCTTCGCCTTCTTCAATTGAACTATCGAGACTGTTTCCCAAAGAGGTAGTTTTTATTCTTCATTTCCTATTTTTGAAGTATGAAATTGTTTGAAACTTAATAGGGGACACTGTGAATACAGGTTTTTACAAAATGACGTTACTAAAGAGTTTCAGCTCCTCTTCCTTTTTCTGAAAGTTACTCATCAGCTCTCATCTTACTGATAATTATCTTGCAGTGAAATTTTTAGTAGTAAACTAAGTTAAATTTTGAAAAAAATTTCATGAAATTTCTTTTTTTGTAAAGGTCGTATGCCATGAATTCAAAAACGGTTCATAATAACAGTTCTACTGAAAAATCTGCTTTGACCTTCAATTGCGTGGTTGGTGTGATTGCGGAAAAACAGACAAGAAAAAGTCGTTCACATAAATTCTCATAGAATATGCGTCTGCTAAAAGGAGGTCTATCGCATATCGACCACTCAATTAGAGATGAGTCAATGAAAAAAATCACTATTATTTCCTTTCATGCGTAAAAAAAATTACATGACTTCGATAATTTGACGTGATCGAGATCAGGTCCTTAGTATTTTCCTCACAAAAACGTGATCGCTCTTGTGATTCTTTAGAATGAATTGCCCATTGTGTTAGTTGATGAACTTCACGAAAGTGTATGTACGTAATGGTGATCAGGTAAGAATTTTTGGCCTAACTATAGTTTCTCTGCATTCAACTAAGCACTTGGTAATATTACTTGGATAGTAAATAGATTTCAATCTGCGCCCGCTTCTACTAAGCTTGCTATTCCTTTGGGATCAGTAAGTTGCCACTGGAAAAATATGAAACCATACGCAGCACTCACTTGCTTAAGATCGCTAAGTTCAACATATTGTGCAGAGAGAATTGTGGCTTCCTAAATTCCGCCACTTACTCAGACAATATACAAAGCACTATCGATGAAGACATATTCTTGACATCGGTCACCCTCTAGAAGCTCTTGCTGCTTGAGCGTGTGTTTTTCTATACTTTTAGAGAATTTCAGCTAAAATCAATAGAATCACATTTTAACAAACTACTTTGTTTCTTTCATTTAACCTCCTCTAACAGTTTCAGGTGACGAGTAGTACGACGCCAGCAATTCTGGCGACGTCCATCACTGATGTTGGTCTTTCATTTTTGGCAAATCATTCATTTCTCCTTATAGCTTTTGCTTTGGTACGTTTCGGTTCATTTGTTTTCTTTAGGCGTCATTTTTTTATTGTAAAATACGCTACTTGATGTTTATTAACCCCTCAATTCTTAACAAGGCTATTGCAGTTTTGCTACCTACATATAATTACTTTCTCATGATATTTCAATCAATACGACACATTTATTATTCAACTCTTCTTCTAAGCGATAAGTACTTGCACTTTCATAGTGACAAGCTTTATTCCATTCGGGTAGTACTGTTTTCATCTGTTATTAATACCGAATTCATACTATCCATAATTTCTCAGGAACGGAACGTGAGATAAAATAACGAAGAAGATATTATTATAAACAATGTTAGATTTTTCATAATAGGTGCAAAAATTGAATTCGTATTTCTTTTTTCATTCATAAATTTGAAAAATATCTTGAATGAAAAAAGAACGAGGTATTTCATTAGACACAGCACTTATGAATATCAATCAATAAATGATGGTCATATCATACACTGTCATTAACTTACACAACTGAAACGTTGAGGAAATTCAACGCTTCAGCTAGAAGTCGAATCCGTATGAAATAAATATCCCCTTTGCTACCGCATGAACCATTTAGGTTCATAATCTAAAAGCGCTTATTGCTTCATTTAATTTACTGCTGTCTCATCAGCACTCGCGCTGATTCCCTGAAATTCAGGCTTGAGTTACACTTTCAATTGGGATTTCCTCATTAACTTAATTGTGTGGCATATACACATAACGCATTTATAACTAACCATAGAAATAAAAGTATAAAATCTTAGCTACTAATATAGTAATATAATAATATATATATATAGTTACATGTGTAATATTTACAAGATTTAGCTAATCGTAATCACAGTGGCTCTCTTAGCTGCACTTATTCACTATCGGCGTCGTGAGCGAAGTTCTTGTCCAATATCGACACCAGCTCAATGGACCACATGTAGTACTGGTGAGTGACGTCATAGTTATAGGTTTTTAGAGATAATTTTATTTTTTTTTTGAGAAAGAAATTCGTAATTACGAGTTACGTTTATAAAATTCATATTATAAAAAAATATGGAGGTAATCGGAAATAGAATTTATAAGAAATTCATTAATAATTGTATTAAAGATATTTTTCTTTCCTTTGCTTTGCTTACAAACTAGGAAATCAATTTTTTGAAGATATTTAATTTTTTTCACAGTTATAATTTGTTTGTTTATTTATATCAAATAACAGCTGTTTGAAGCTTTTCACATCAAACACATCTCTAAAATAAGTGAATTTCAAGCAATTGTATTTTACTATTGTTTTTTTTTAAAAATTAACTATTCTACTTCTTATTTGCTGAACTAATCACTTAAAAAATCCATGACGTCATCAACACTCATTATTTGTTTTTCCACTGCAATAAATACATTCCTTCCCGCTTATTGATCTTTACTTGTTAGTCCATTTTTCTTCTTCTCTAACAATACCTCACGTAGAAACGTAGATATTCATTCTCAATTAATTCGTCAAAATTTGAGCGCGCGCTAAAATTATCGTGGGATACCTTATTTGTTCACACCAATGCCATTAGAAAATCTATGAAATACGGTGGTTCTTTCGAAGTATTCTGTTCTCTCCAAGGACAAACGGCTGGCAATTGAATAGGTGAGCAGTTGAGAAGAAATTATTAGTCTAAAAAATCAAAACTAGCTTATTTATTTTAACTCACACCTAAAAAACATCAACCTGTATTATTCTTTATGTCTTTCTTAAGTAAATTGATATATAAATACTGTTATGCTCTTACTTAACAATACTGATTCTATTAATCACATTAATCGACAGTCACTTATCAAACTAAAAACGAAATTCTCTCTAATACAGTGATTTGAGTCAACTCCCTACAACCTCCTGCAAATTGAGTCAAGCACGAAAATTTCGTCACTTTTATTTTGTGCAGTAATGCCCTGTGCGTAGCTGTAGCACCAATCATTTCACGGTTCAAAGAAGACTTAAAAGGAAGATTTCATAAGCAGCGTGTGGTGGTTCAATTATTAATTGAATGCAGCGAAAAAAAAAAGAATCAATATATCAAGGACTTATTGGGAATGTAGAACATTTGATATCCAATATATTCTATGAGTATCAGGAGAAGTTTTTGATCAAAAGCAAGTGAGTTTATGTTTAACGAGGATGAAGTAGGTCTAGAATTGATAGGTTTATCAAGGTCAAAAACACTGTTGTTGTTATTGTTGAGGTCACTGCTTCTAGCCAACAAGTTCCTCGCATTAAGCAAGTTCAGAAACTCAGTCGCAAATATGCTATTCTTCAATGTTTTCAATCACTTTATGAGCAGAAAATTTATACTCGTGATAGGACTGATTTTTATGGTTGAAAGTATCATCTCCTGAATCATCTGGTCTACCACTGAACATCGACAATGCCGATCATTCTTCCGTTCTTCTCTACGGACTCCCTGATCACTATAATTTTTTCTGAGTCATAGGATCCTAGTAAAAAGGTTTAACAATTGAGGAAGTTATGTTCCTGTGTGTATTTGATTCCTAGCGGAATTTAATAATTTATGGCTCGTCTCAATAGCTTGTCACTTCCGATCAAATGGCTATCATAGCATGTTGGTTCCTTGATTCAACCACTAATGATGTAGTTAAGAAGTTTTGATATGATTCCACTCTGGAAATATTGGATCTATATGATGTTTGTTGAATGAAAGAGTTCTCGGATTCTCCCTCGTCTGAGATAACTCACGTTTCGTAGTCGCATCGTCACATAGCAGTTGAAGTGATGCCAGATCAGCTTTTCACAGTGAAACTAGAAGCTACACTATAAATAGACATATTATCGAAACGAGACTTCATTTGACTGGTTTGTATTTTATCTCTATGGTGACAGTTTTTTTATATCTGCTTCAATCACTTTATTATACTAACAAATAATTACACGTTATGCTTCAACCTGATAACGCTATAATTCTGATAACAATTATTCATAATTCTAGTCGAAAAACTGTAGCGTATCGAGCTTTTCAGTTGTAATATTAAAAATTTCTCTTGTTTGATTCTGTTAGACTAAAAGACATTCAGAAAAAGTGATCTTTTCAATTCATTAATTAGAGTGCCATTACGCGACGCTTTCTAGTGTAAGGCTTTCAAATTTGTTCCTGTAATCTCTTCTGATCGCCTATAAATTGAATGCGATTACGGTAGGTATGTTTTATTGATTGATGTAAATCTTTTTTTCCACTAAAAATGAATCCGATACTATCATACATGAGAAAAAAACGCAACAAAAAGCAATGAGGTAGTTCAACTCTATGTGGGCGGGGCTTAATGTGAATAGTGACAACGTCTATTTCATACTTTACTGAATATATATTTCAGTTTTCAACGCGTTTTATTTTGGTATCACTTTTTGCAAAGCTTTTCGTACTACTAGATCGACCTATTTTTTTACTGTTTCACAGAAATCATTCCTTTTTTCTGTGAGAAGGTGAAGTACGGTAACACAAAAGCATCGTGTTCGTAGCGCTTTTTATATCATCGTCGCCACAGTTACCACCATCGTAACTGTCGAATCGTAATTATTACCCTTGAATTTGCTTTAAATTAAGGCTTCATCTCTTGAATAGTTCACCATCTGAAGATAACCTCAATTGGAAACCAACTTTTTCAGGACCTCATTTTAATTTTCACAATTATCTGCAATACGATCAATATAGCTTACTTCAGTATGATAATGGAATTATCAGAACTATATGATTTTGCTTCTGTAGATTTAGTGGGTTTTTTTCTCTTAAAAGTCTTTCATGTAAGCTCATCACGCTTCAAAATACTCGCTTAATTGCTTGGACTTTTAGTTTTTTATTCTTTTTGTTTTTTTTTCCATTGCTTATTTTCTTCTTTTTTGTTTCATTAGCATAAGAAATCGATCACGTAACATTAATATGAATTTAAAAAATTGTTTATTTGACGTCAGTTGTCATACGTACGACTCAACGAGTAGTACTACATAAGGAGCGTACAGCGAAAAGGCCTGAAGGCTATTCTTGAAGCGGAGATTTTTTCTTTTGCTTTTCTGTGTTATTTTCTCACAACTAAATCAAAAATGAATCCTCAGTCATTCCTCAGGCACATTCTTGTTATCGGACATATCAATCATATCAGTTTTTTCGAATGGTACTAAATCGAATCATTTGTAGATCCTCATAGATTAGATGAATTCATTCGATGCATATGGTATTTTTGTAGATGGTTGTTTGAAGCCTAATTTGAATAATTTTGTATAAACAGTTTCGATTGCTGTACTCGTTCGAACAATCGCAGTTATGTAAAACATAGATGAAAAATATTCTTGAGATTATACTCTTTGTTTTTGTTTATTTAAGGTTATAGTTTCTAAAAAATCAAGTAAACAGTGAATTGTTGAAACATTTATTGATTCATTGTTTGTTTTTGAATCATTAGGATTTTGAATCGTAGCTTTTTCCTTAATAATTTCGCTTTTGTTGTTCGGAGACGAACGGAGATTTTTGAGAAAATTCTCGAAAAAAAAAACAATTAAGAAAGTTTAGTGAAGTAGCGGTTGTCAACCATTAAAAAAAACAAACAATCAATAATCTCAGGATAGGTGAATTTAGGAGAAAAAAGCAATATAACTCTCACGAATACCTCATTTCAGCTGAACTAATTAGATTCGGCTCATACGAGCGTTTAGTTTTATTCCTCACTAAACGTTTTTTATTTCTTTCCCCTTGGTATTTTTCTCTCTCCCTCATTTTTCATTCACAATTTTGTTAACAGAACACTGAAAATGATTATTTGACAAATTCGAAGAAAAAAAAATGGAAAGGCTCGATCAAACTAACTCAAGTTAGTTATTGAATGTCGGAAAACTAATAAGCTTTTCCATTGAATAGAAGCGTTTCGTTAATAAGACGCAATTATTTCAATTGATCTATCGAAAAATCACACCTAAATTTAGCAGCAATTTGTTGACTTATCAGAAAATCCCTGCTGTAGAGTAATGAGAAGAGATGAAGATGAAGTGAATATGAATCACCACAAGCATCGATTTCTTATTGATCTCTTGTTTTACCCCTTCGAAAAGAAGCTAAAACTTTTTGAATTTGAATTTTTTTTTCCAACATTCAACGAGATGTCCACAATTGCACATTTCGAAAATTCCAGTTTATGAACATTTCATAAGTGAGAATTGAGAGACGTGAGACTAGAGGTGATGCGTGGGCGATGAAGATGATTTCAGCTGTAAGCAGAAAATCTTCCTGTTCAACAACAATTTCTCAGCTCAATATCGTAACAGCGCTATGGTGTTTGTTCTTTTTTTTCTCCGTTTGTTTATTTAGTGATAAAAGCAAAAAACATACAAATCGCACCCCTAAACACACAAATATACATACATACATACATACACAGATACATTTAGAGCATACATATGTACATATGCACATGCACACATACATATATAAACATAAAAATACACATACACATGTAGTATTCGTTCGCAGCATGCATTATAAAGTAAACAGCCATTAATTGACTCAGACGAACAATGATGAAAATGCTGGAACATCGTCTCCAAGAGTTTCGACTGACAGTTAATCGAACGTTCTACGAATTACAATCCATTACAAACCAGGCTATCCACTATACCAACAAAACGATGTCGAACATAAATCGGCTTCTGTTCGGCCGAAGGAGTGAAGAGAACCTCACCAGTGTTTACAAATAAGGTGCAAAACTCAAACTCAACGATGATATTTTCAGTGCACATAGAGAACGTCACTGAAATTTTCTAATAAGAATTCTGGACAATGCGATCCATTGCTTTTCTCATAAACGTTTTAGCAAACCAATTTCTTTTGAGAACTTCAATAGCCTCAAATTTGATTTTGTAATATTTTTGTAGGTGGAAAAAAATTGAAGAAACAGTGTTTCTCAAAATTTTACATAATTTTATTACTAGCATTATTATCTCATTCATATTCTAAACACCGCAAACTGCTGATGAACTTCTTGATTATACCTCAAAGTGAAAAAAAAACCGACCAACTACAGTAATTTTTTTCTACTCGCAAAAATTAAGCGAAATTCACATTTGTGATCTACTCTCTTTTATTGCATTATTTATATATAAATATAATATAATATGAATATATGGAGTGATATATTGGTCAAATTCACTTAATTGTTGCTTTTCATCCACAATATCTTTATTATAATTAATAATAGTAATAATACAAGGAATATATACATATTAATATATGAAATAATAATACATGTAATAATAATAATACAATAATAATATGTAATAATACATATAAATATGCCTAATGAATAATATAATTGTAAAACGTGAATTGCAACTATGTCCTCATTCGACGTGCGTGAGGAAAATTCTACTAAAAATGAGGTGGGAAAAAAGAAGACACTTATGGTTTTTTCGATTTTATTTACGTTGAAAATCTGTTTGTTAATCGCATTTTTCCATTCATAAAATTATAAGCGAACCTATGTTTTCATCCTAAAAACTGACGGAAAAATCTCAGTCCACCAAAACAAAAACAAACAGCAACGAAATTTCTTCAAATCCAAATCAATCTTAGTACTGTTGGCGTGGTAACGGATGTTGTGACCAGTTCTAATCAATAATTTTACGAGAAAACAAATTATTTACTTTTTTTTTGTGAACAGATTTTATTGTGAATGTATTTCGCATTTTTTTCCCTAGACGATTTCTGCTTTGATTTTCTATGGTGTTTACATCTCGTTAAAGTATTAAATTAGCGGTGTTTGGGATTTTGTTTATGTTTTTTTCTTTTTGTGACCGCCAATTTCTCTCATTTTCGTTTTTTTTTTCCTTCTAATCCTTGGCTTTCGACCGTTGGAAACTCAAACAACAACGGATTTTCGAATCCTTACGATTTTTGTTTTTCTTCGGTTTTTATGTGGCGTTGAAAAATAACATTTGCCGCTTTCTTTTTCTTTTTCTTCATTAAGATTAAATTGATGCTGTATAATTTTCGAAAGGAAATTATTCGAAAGAAACCGATTCAACTTTC
>KN716233.1:237204-251803 GCA_000816705.1 Dictyocaulus viviparus | reverse complement strand
ACAGCCGCATAGTCTGCATATTAGTTGGCTAGGTGGTGGTGGTGGTAGGTTGTAAAGACGCATCAAGCTACAGGTGATTTTTAAAAAGTAAACTTCTTTTTAACTCAATTTTTTTAATACGAGATTTGATCAAATATTCTTTCTTTTTTGTTAATGTGTCTTCACACAATAATCAACGAAATACACTTGAAGTATTGAAAATGTATGTATAAATTTCAAAATAAATGCATGTAAGAAAATGAGGAGTCCATTGATAGAAAAATCTATTGTTAACTTTCTTTTTGTTGCTAGAGGTAGAAGAATTCATTTCAGTGTCGTCTACATACTCCACAATTGGTCTTCTTAACGTGATCGGAACAGATCTTCGTCAGTCTCTTACCGGTCTTTTAATACCGTCTGAAGCCATCGTTCTTGAAGCCATAATAGGAAAAGGTGAATTCATTTCTGCTTACTGAAGTAGACCAATTTATTCTTCAATTAGTTAGTCGTTATTTATTACAAATTGCTTCAATGTACTCGTGTGTAGTTTTTACTTTTTGAAATAATGAAAAAATTCGGAGGAGAAAGCTCTATGAATCACACGTGCTGTTTTTTTATCTCTAATGGATTTCTATAATGTAAAATCTTGTTAAATTAAAAAAAACCACATAGTAGTTGAGATAAAAATTAAACTTCTCCAGCAAAAATAGATGTCTTCTAAATAACTTATTGGACAGCATTAGCTCCTTCAAAGATATTTCCTCCAATAATAAATAAAAGTAGCTTTTTTTTTGTTAATATTTATAAATTTTTCCCACCACTTTCGAAGTGAAATCGATTGCCTTATTCTTAAAACCAATAAAAGTTTATATATTAAGTTCGTCCACGTGTTATGTCGATCCAAGCTTTTTCAACCTCAAAGGAAAAGATAATATCCAAATTGAACTAGGGGAACTCAAAACTCCAACTTATTCTGGAAGTTCAAAAGCATGACATGATGTACAGCTTCTCATTTATGCTTTATCAATAGTAAAAATGTCATTATTGTAATGCTTGTTATTAGAAACGTTTTAAAATTATAAAATGAACGAATAGTTTGGCGTTGGTCGGTCCTAGTGTGATGCGTCATGCGTGCAGCTTCACACCGTTTTGCTTGAACGTTACTCGATATGATTCTGATCTAGACAGTAATTTAAAGCGGTCAATATTTATCAATTCAAAGTAACTTATATTCGCTATTTGCGCATCGGTTAGTCGTTAAGCATTCTCAAAATCAAAGACCTTTGTGCCTAAAGGCAAATCTAGAGCAACAAGGCAGCGTTTCCTTTCACAACGTTACGACCGCAAATAATATATTACATTGGTGTTATAGTAATTTCGGCTTAGGACAGTTGAATCTAATAAATTGCCGTAACTATTTTTGCACCATTCATAACACAGTCATTCGCTTGAAATCGATTGAAAAATTAGAGATAGTAGATCTTTCTAAATAAAAACAATGCCATAAGATATTATAATTTATGTGATCATTGTGGTGAACGGTAACTGTACTCTGGAATAATATCGATCTATAAATATTCTTCTGTGAAGCTACCTTGCAACCAAAGCTTTTGCCATTTCAGAAGCACAGTCGTAGAAAGCTGCTTTGAAGAGGTAGAAAAAGAAAAATCTATTATTTTCAACAGATGTTTCTATTTTTCGAGTCTACATTACGAGATACTTGATAAACTCGACATGATCAATTGGTTCATGTCGGAGGAAATGTTCATCTACTGCAACAGAGCTGTTAACGGATCAATTATTATTGTAGATAGAGCTGGTTTATTTTTCTTGCTCTTCATCCGTATAACAAACAGAGGAGCAGTATCGAACGAAAAAATAGGATGTGAGGACGAGAAAAACTTTCTTTTCTTCCTGGTCATGAATACTTTTCTATTATCTAGTGAAAATAGGTTCAATTTCCCTCATGAGATTTTTTTTTCTAAGGTGATTTTTCTCACAAGGTCACTATTGAAATTCATTTGTTTTTTTAAGCTATGATTTTTTCGTGGTAATAGAGCTGTTATAAGTTAACTTAACTATTTGGTTATCGATTTATTGATGAGTAAAAATTCTTTCATTAAGCGATATTTGCTGGAACATGCTCAAATCTAAACACACTTCTAAAAAAAAAAATTTAAAAAAGAACACTTTCATCTACCAATTGTGGCGTCATTATTCCACCTTTATTATAATTTTTGTACCCAATTGATAAATGGATTTTCAAGCAAGCAATACTTCAAAGGAATCAATATTGGTTAAAAGTGGCATAACTAATCGCTGTTTTTTTTTTTGTACATTCAAACTGAAGTCTGATTGATAGAATCGATTATGTAAGTAATCGATATAGAAAAACTATTCACAAAACGTCTTCGACAGGATTCTTGAATGCCACTTCTTTTCTTCCCTTCGTCAGTACTTAGAATTCTTCTTAAACGTAAAAAAAATAGACTTAGTAGTATTATAGATAACGAAGTTCAAATTGAGCAAGAAAAGAAATAGACATTCAAAAATCAATATTATCGATATTCCTCTTTGTTGAGTTAGATTTACGAGGTTTATTGATGGAAACTGAAAATTACTATCATCAAAGCAGATGTTGTTCGGTTTTGTTTATTCTACTAACTGAAACAATTGCTGTGGAAAAAGACCTCTTCACTCGAGATAATCACTCGTTTGTCGATTAGTAAAAGTCGCCTACATTTTTCATGCATGATCAATAAAATCAGTATAGGAAGAACCTCTCATTAAAGCAAATGTTGTTGGTATTGCTATTGTTATTGCAGAGATCACTTTTTCGAGTGATTATTGTTGTATCGATATTCTAATCCTTTTAATTCTTATGGTTATGAATTTGAAAAATTTTGCAACACATGGTAAGACTGAAATGAAGTTCATACATTTGGAAAGCTCAAAAAATCAATCGATAGCTGCTTGGCAATCAATATTCATAGATGACCATTTCGTTGTTTAAGGCTATTTCGGAAATGTCTATCGTGGGCTCATGCGGGATTCAACCGGACGCACACAACCTGTTGCCGTCAAAACCCTCAAAGGTACGAAAAATGGTGGAAAGGAAAAAGAAAAAACATTGAAAACAACAAAAAACTCTCCATTCTAAATTGAAGACGTCTAAACATTACGTATTTATAATTAATATATAAATAAAATTACGGAACCTTTAAATGACTCTCTTCATTTAAATATTGGTCTATCGGAGATGAGTTTACTTTTATTAAAGCTCGATTTTTCAGATGCTTTTTAGTTTTGAGAAAAAAAAAGACAATTTTAAAAATAATAGTAACCTTATAAGAAGAACATTAAAAGCTCGATTTGGCAAGAAAAATTTTCCCAAAAGTCTTTTTTTGAGAGCTTAAGCTTTTAGATCGTCAAATTTTTGGCCAATCAGCATTTTTTATAGCAAAGTTTTTTGGAAAATATAATTTTCTTCAAAGACTTTATTGCGAAATCGGCTAAGAAAATTAACGATTGTGATATTTTCAAAATACAGATGAAAAGATAAATGACAACTACAGCGGTTGACTGCTACGAGCTATAGACGTTAAATGATCCTTAAATTTTCCAATGATACGGTATTCAGGGGATCGATCACGTGATATTGCTCATATCGAGAAATTTCTTCGAGAAGGCGTCATTATGAAACATTTCGATCATCCGCATGTACTTTCTCTGAGGGGAATAACTATATCGCCATCAGGTACACCATGGGTGGTATTGCCGTTCATGGACGGTGGTGATCTAAAAACCTACATTGGTGACCCTAATCGAGTAAGTCTAGCTTACCAGTTTTTTTTGTACTACAGACCATTTATCTAATATAAATTGATAGCCATTTCTACCTTCAAATTGATAAAATTTTTTTAATCTATGCTTCAATATGATTCAATGACGATTGCATAGCCTAATTTTCTCCAAATTTAAGCATTGTTCGAGTTAAGGAGCTCAAATTTACTAGCCTACCGATTTTTAAATTCTGCATAATTATCTACTGTTGCAAAGATTTCCTTTATCCAAAGGATGTGTTTTTTTCTAAGCTTTTCCTCATGTAATGTCGTTACTTTACATTACTAACTGAAAACGAATTCTAAATCGATGTTCAAAGTACTTTTTTCTCTATTATCAATATTATTGAGCGAAAAATAAACTATCTTCGGTGTTTACACAATGCGTCATACTAGTGGAATTCGCTGGATGATTTTTTTCCTCAGGCGTTATGCGTTCTGGAACTGCTCGATTTCGCCTACCAGGTTTCTCAAGGAATGGCTTATTTGGCCGCTCAGCACTTTGTCCATCGAGATCTGGCAGCAAGAAACTGCATGTACGTAAAAAATCTCTAGCCTATTTCTATTATTTCTAGTTAGATGTTTAATTATCCAAAACATATTGAAAAAAACAAAGGTTTGAATTTAATTTTAGGTGTAAATCAATCAACATTCAATTTTTTTGAACTTCTGTCTTCTCAAACTCTTTTGAGCTTTTCATCCTTGAAATCTGACTAATCCTTTTAAAATAGTTTAAGCTGATAAACCAAAAAAATTGTGAAAGTAAGAAGATTTCACGAGAGGACGAAAGCTGAGTCACTTCTTAACTTAAGGAACATGAATTGCCGTAATTCTTTCCATCAATACCAATACTTTTCACTGGCTAACTCAATGAAGTCTTTACTGTTTGTCTGTTATGCTTTTCTTCTAAAAAACCAATATCTTTCAAAACAAGTGAAAATTCACGATCAACTTTTTATTTTGTTTTCCTAACATTTTTTCTGAGGAAAATCCATCGATTTCTTTAATAATGGAAACTATTTGTGGTTCTTTTTTTTCTAGGATTTCAGCTGGTCGAGTGGTGAAAGTGGCTGATTTCGGTCTAGCTGTCGATTTACTCGACAAAGAATCGTATATTGATGAATCTGAAACTGGTTTGTTTATTATATTATTCGATAGATTGACATACATAGTCTCCGAGAACATGTTTGATTTTCCATTCAGGACCTGCACGACTACCTTTGAAATGGTTAGCGCCGGAAAGTTTACGGGATCGTCGTGTTTTCAGTGTTGCCACTGACGTTGTTAGTTATTAAGTTGTACTTTAGAGTATTATTTATTACTCAATAATGTATGGCAACTTTCTAAATAGAAATCTCAGATAAAATTTCAGAATAAGAGGACATTGATTAATAAAAAACTGTCCGAGCCTCAGCTATTCAACTCAGCTATGCTGGTTTTCAACAAACACTCAATATTCGTTTCTTGTTATAAAGTACTAATAATATACTGGAGTATAAATTGCTGTCGTACTCCAGCCTTTATCTAATAACGTACTTATCAGTGGCTACTTTTTCAGCTTTTTCATTTTTTCACTCATTTTCCTTGGTTATTCTACAATATATCAGTATTATAATAAATAATCACACACAAAAAAAGTACTATGCATCATCAAAAAGACGAGTTGTAGTGGTCGTTTGGTGTGCTAATGTGGGAGCTGATGACACGAGCAGCTTCACCTTATGGAGATGTATCAAATGCAAAAGTACGGTTATACTTAGACAGCGGCTTAAGACTACCACAACCAGCGCACTGCCCGGATATCGTGTATGCTATTTTTCTTTTTCCTATTTAATTATAATATCTCAGCTGTTCTTCTCTGTTTGAACCAAATGTTTTTATTTGTTTTCACGATGATATGATAATTTCTACGACCACCGTCTTTTCCTCATTGTAGAAAAACTATTCAATTAAGGTATGACTTAATGCAGTGCTGCTGGCGACTTGTTCCTGACGATCGACCAGATTTCGTTTTTCTTGTTCATCGACTAAGAGCTTTAATACAAGTATGTTATATTCTTGTATTTGTGAAGTATTTTGAAAGAAATGAACTTTTTAGTGTTTATTATAAAAATGTTGGAATGTATATAATTTTGATCTTCAATTTAATTACGCATAGATTGAATCCGAAAGGTATCAGTACAAATTAAATGCCCACAGGGCTTCTATTTACATACTTTAATAATAAGTCGTAAGCGTATTTTAAATAAAAAAAAACATCAGAAAATTTTTTTTATCAGTATCAAACACAAATTTACTTCAAACAGTTCGAATTCAAGAATCCTTTACAAAGAAAAATATACATAATTAATATAATGATTATCCTTTTTATCAAATTACCATACAGCATAACAAAAACTCGTTGAATGACTTTCACATATGGATTTTAACAATATGTAGTGACCCTCTATGTATCCGAGGTGATCATAAAATCTGTTGACTCGTTTGGTACTTGCATACCCATATAGGTAGTACAATCAGCAGTAAATTCGATTGAAAATCTACGAGATACGGACTCGATTTCCGTCTGAGGCTACGAGATTGAAAATTTATTAATGCTTTTTTCTATTAAGGAGAACAGTCCGGAGCCATACACGCGACGATTACGAGTTGGTTCAGAAGCATTTCTTCTTCCTGTGTTACCTGGTCGACATTTCACTAATTATTTTGCAAATCAATTACATCGATAATGAATTTCTCCGTGAAAAAGTGTTTATGCTGTTAATTTATGTATAAAATGAAATAGGTGTGCATAAGTTTTTTCTTCCTCTTATTCTTAGAAATTCATTGGTTACCTGACCCTCCTAGAAGTCGTTCTATTCGACTTCGGCTCAATTCCTTTTTGTTCGAATTGTACGAGATTGCTATCTGTTTGTTGTCTGACAACTTTAATATGCAATATCTTGTTTATTTGAATGTAAACAATGTATCGTTATACATGTCTCTTTCATTTCTTTTTCCCATTTCAATCGACCTTCTTGAAGCCGTTTCTAGCCAAATTATCGTCGTCTTCGTTTATTTTCAAGGTCGTTACACTTTCTAAACATCATCAAATGCTGCCTGCTCATCGATCTACTTCATCATCTTAACGGACGACTCCTTCAATTGAAAAAAATTCTAACGATTTAGTCATTATATCAGTTACAATATCAAATGTAAATAAAATGTAATATTTATGCTCCTATGCAATCTATTCGTGCGACTTCGTCGAAATCCACTAGAATGTAGTGTACTTCCGCTCCTTTTACTTTTCAACTTTCTGCTTATCAGCTTGGATTTCCGCTTCAATTTGAAGTAGGTGGAGAGTTGAAAGAAATCGAACTCACACAAGCCTCCTGGTATCTGTTTCGCTCACAGAAATTCTCATAATAATGAAATGTACATGATTTTTTTCCCATAATTGACCAGTTTTGAAGAACCCAAATTGTCACGGCTTCGACAGGAGCCTAACGTGTCCTACAGATTTCACATAATACCTAAATAGTTAAAATCAATTAGTTTGAATGATAAAATAAGATTTTCAAAGGAGAAAAACCAAACACTTTTTTTTATATGAAAATTGACTGAGTGACTGTGAATTCGTAAAAATTATAGACTTAAAAAAGTCCTCTATACAAAAGATTTGGTAAAAAAAGTTTGGCACAGTTTTAGATAATCTTGGCGTTGATCACTTCGTTGTGGCAGAATGTGTCTAGGCATTTGTATTCAACCTGATATCATTGAGGTTGACCATTGGATGCGTGTCTGATCTATACAGTGACTTGAGTTGACCACTATTCAGCAAATCAGTACTAGTTATCTTACCCAGATTTTTCTGGTAATAATTTACCGACCCCGAGTGATGGCGGAGTTGGAAGGCCAGAGGGGCGGCCAAGAACTGATTCAGGCCGGCTTGTCAGGGCTGGCATGTCACTGCGACACCTCCACCGCTGGGCCACTGCACTCCCATAAGTTTGATTCGTTAGAAAATCAAGTAAAACGAACTTGACAATTTTATTCAGTAATTTTATTTATTTCACGTAATATCAAATTTCAAATTCAATTTATTGCTGAAATCTATTAGAAACCATAGAAGGATATACGTTTAGGTTTTGATCAATTATTCTGAAATGGGCCACAAATTCGTTTTTATCCTGATATTGCAGAGGTGATTAAACGAGATTCTGTTATATACACTAAATTGAGGTTATGTTTTCTTTGCATTAAGTCAGGCTGCTTCTTACATTATTCTGACGACGTTTCATTGACCACGAAAAGTTGAAGGGCAGGTCAATTTGGAGTCGACTCAAACGATGCACGATACAGTTCGGATCCTTCCACTGCTCCACACACTTCTGAAAGAATGACATGGAAAAAATGATAATGTTTTGATAAAGATTGTTGGTTCATTCAAAGAAACATCATGGAGGTTTTTAATTCATACAAAAAACCTTAACATTCTAATACCCAATCGTTTCATGACGACTTTTTAAAAAAAAAGACAAAAAAAGCCGAGACTAATTACAACTTTAATTTTTTCTACACCATTCTTGATTATATGTGTTTTTCATTCTCTTCTAAATATCTTACATTCAAAAATAATTCGTTCGTCGATGGGAAATAAGAATGAAAATTTGATCGACATTAAGTCAAAAAAGAAAAACGAAGGAGAGAAACCTTTCGCATAGAAAATTGACGGAATAGTTCTTAATGTGTCGGGCACATTCTTCTTGTATTTCTTGCCTGTGATTTCATGGGAAAGTTTTTCCTAATGATGCTGATACGTTTATCAAAACCTCATACAATTTGTGGTTGTTGCTGTACTTATCGAAGTGTCGAAATGATTTAATGCAAATTTTGTCCTGCAATGAGTTGCACTCACTAACGCCTTTGAAATCAGTTCATATAGAATTTTTCTCTGAATGCGCTCAGCTTCTGATTATTACGACACCGAAAAAGCTTTTTTTTTCATAGAGTATGTCATAGTACATTTATTGCTCTTTTCTGGATTTTAGAGAATGTATTGAGTAGGAGTGAGAAAGTAGAAATAAATAAAACTGCTTTGTCACTGTCGATGTGTCATATAATCGATGTGAAATCGTCGAGCAGACTCCGAATTGCCCTCAGAGGATGCATATGCTTGATTGTTTCAGTCGTTCTTCAATCGATTGATCAGTCGCTTCTCATTCGTGACTACTTCATAATTTTTCTTTCCGGAGAAATTATGCTAAAATCTAAAGGTCAACAAAAATGTAAATAGACTTATTGCCGTATACCTATGTGTAATCACATATAATCTTAAGCAATCGTTTATCTAGAGAGCTTCTGTTTTTTGTATCATTATGATTCCTCAAATTTTTAGTTGGAGAGTGTTTTCTCACTATTTGGTTCGTAAATTTTTTATTTGTTATTAAAATTTTATTATTCAATTGGCAAATAATATTTTAAGCTCTTTGACTAAGCATTACCGTAATCTATTCTCGTGACAAAAGCGATTTTTATCATTTGTATTTTTCATGTTATCGTGAATAATATCAATTATACGTACAAAAAATAAGCCATAGTAATTAAATATGAATGGTTCATCCACTGACCTAATATTCCTTATCACTATCATATCAATACTCATATTTTGCTTGCAATTTGCCCAAGGGGATGAGGGATGAGAAGTTCAGTGTAAATGAGAACCGGCATATCAAAACATCATCTACCTCTCCAATATTCTGCCCATCTTTCGAATCAGGCACAATTTCAAATCAATCAATTTTTTATGCTTAAAAGATGAAAACTATTTCTTATTAAGAAACTAATTTCATTATAAAATGTAACATCTTGGATATTGTTTTTTTTCTAGCAAATTTTTATAGTTTATGTGTTTCAATATATGCTTCCTATTCATATCAAAGTTTATTGAAGGTTCTGTAATAGAGTTGTACGAGAGGCCGTAATGATACTCAGGCTGTTAAGTTAGTGAAATGAGGCTTTTTATTCTGTAACCAGCCACACGAAATCCTTAATCACTTAAGCTCCGGTGAATTGATACTATAATGAAGAAGATTTTTGAAGATTAAGCAGCACTGAATTGATAAAGTATTGGCGATCTACTGTTAATTTGTAGATCATTTGAATTCAAGCACTTTTATGATATCATTAAGAAAAACGTGACTGGTTAAATGGGACGAGTCACAACTGTGAGAGAGATTACGCTTGGGCTTATACTTATTAATGTATGATTATCAAAAAAAAAGGAAAGAAAACCTACAATGTGCTGCATATAACAACTGCTTTCCAGCCTAATTGCTTATACTCGTCATAATATCTATAAATTTTGCATAGTTTCCATCCCCAATAAGTAATTTTCTACTTTTCTTTTCAAGTCTTTTCTTGAATATGATGACGTTGTTGTCACTGTGTCTGTACGAGCCTTATTTTTCAAGGAGGGTTACTGTACCGCAAACACTACTGACTCTGCTATCTGCGCATTGAATTTTTTAGCTGAATATATAGTATCTCATCATTATCCGTCTATAAAAATAAGTCAGTCACTTTTCGATTAATTATATTTGTGTTTGAGAGTTTCAAACGTTTGAAAATATGGTGCTTCTCATTATGAATTCATTATGGATTCTACAAGAATAGCAATGGCGCAGTGGTGGAAGTGCCATAGTGCCATGCATACCCGAATAAGTTCTCGGCCGCACCCCAGGCATACCATGCGCGCCATCCCTCCAAGGTGGTAGATTGATGCCAAAGAAATATTGTTAGGATATCATGCACTAACTTTGTGAAGAGTGGTTAACTCAAGTTACTGTATAGATCGGACTCGCATTCAGTTACCACCAGGATGTCACGTTGAACACGAAAGAGTAGGCGCATCGCGCCACAAGAGATTGATTAACGTTAGAGCTTATGTTATCTTATACATAATTCTGCAGTAAACTTCATTAATATTCAGCCTTTCTGGAAATAATAGAACATAGATATGAATTAGTTGCATTCAACTAATGCTTTTTCCCAGACAGCGATTTTTCTCATGAATTCAATTTAATTGAAGCTTCAAGATTTTGTAAGCCGACAATTAATGACTAATTGTTTGGAATCATCACCAAGACCATACCCGACTATTGAATTTAAACAAAAAATTAACAAAAGGAAGACTTTGGTAGTGCAATCGTTAAGCCACCAGACGGTAGATCTGTAGATTGTTCGAGTTTCGTCTGAAGCTTCGAGTTTTGCAAGTCAACATCATTAGGAATCTATAAATCATGAAACAAATTCCTACTTTTATACTTTCTATGCCAGAAGAGGTTGATAACCGATTTCTATTTGACCTCAATTTAAATAAAATATTCTTCTATGAAAAACACATTTTATTGCAAAGCACACAAAAAAAATATATTTGCTGCCTTCGTTAGCAAGAAGGCAGGAATTTATTCGATAATTTCTATACCCCAAATGATGCAGAGTCAATCACAAAACGTGGAGCCTCAGATGGGATTTAAAGTTTCACTTATTTTAAGTGGATATCTTATCAGTACTCGCCCGTTAACGGATTCAGTGCAGTGAGTCGGTATGTACTGCATTCAGTGAGGCTCGTAAAATTATATCCTTTTAGCTAGCTTTTGTTATTTACCATAACAGTTGCCCTATTGAGCATCCAATTTCATCACTCCAAACGAAGAGCAAAACTATTTTTAGCATATATATTTTTTTAAATAAAGAATGACCATAACTTGTTTGTTGACCTCACAGAATGGTTACTCATAGATAATTGATCTTCACGTCTTATGTTCTCCATATTAGATTAAATATTTCATGTTATCGTGTAGCTTAGCTGTAATGGTGACCTCTCGGTTTAGGGAGCTCGGACGCTGTAGGGCAGGAGTCTGTACGTATGTTGATAAAACTTTTCAACCTTTTTAATGGTCGATAAATTAACGTTAGGTTAACATGAAAAGATAAGCAGTGCTGACTTTTCAACAAACTAATCCTTCCAAGCCATTCTATTGACATTCCATCCACTTCAGACTCCTCAACGTTAACATAATGACAACTAGTGAATGGCTCACTTGCTCATACGGATAGATTATGCCACTGCTTATTCTTATATTATTTACAAAATTTTATTCATAGCATAATAATAAATTTACAAGTAATTGTATTTATAGAAACATTGTACCACGGGCTCTTCTTGAATAATGATTTCTCCAAAGGCATTAAATTCTATCCATAAATAGATAGCAATTAGGTGCTTCTTTCGGATGACGACATAGCGATAGCCTACTCCCCCTTTGTTGCATATTTAAGCTTTCTCTTAAAAATCAATTCTGCCTAAAATTGAAAGCGAAAGACTCACTAGTAAGTACAAGAGAAAGTCATGCAGAAGACGTTCAATATTCCTTTATCCACAGAGAAGCTACAAACGTAGCGTGAGAGGGCGGTACTCGTTAATAGCTGCGGCAGGACGGTATTTATGTCGACTGTGTTAAGATAAATAAATAAGAACTCATATGGAATAGAAAACAGTTGGAGATTTCAAGTGAAACATTGTTAGGATAAATTTTTAGCGTCAAATTTTCAAAGCATATTTAGAACTACGACGAATACACCTTGTCGATATCAATTGGTGTGACCGACTAATTTCGTACTTCTCCATATTGAGTGCAGTACTAGTGATATAAATGCAACATTATTGTGTCACAGTACATTACTAAACTCACTTTAATGTACTCAATGAGGAAGATTTCATCGGACTCAAGAAGCATGATAGAAGAGAACAACGGTGAGCTAACAAGAAAGCTCAAAAACGATGGCGATATTACTGCAATATCAGCCAAAACAAGCGAATATTTTCACAATATCTCTCCTATTAACATCATAAATAATGCCACTCCAAAAAAATTCTATAAAAGATGTATTGATTATTAGAATGGTAGATTTACATAGGTTTATGTAATAATATTTAAGACCTTATATGTATCACTATGTATTTTAGGCACACTTTATGAATAACATACTCTTTTTTGACTCAACTGTTAAACACAAGCATATGCTGGGGATTAAGCCTATGAAATCGTTGGTCAGCCAGATAACATATTTATGCCTGTGAAAAATGAGGTTAAATATAAAGAATAATTCTACATGTTTGTAGTCAATTTTCTCTTCTCTATCATCTACGACAAAGTTGCAATGATGTTTTTCCTATATTACTAGTGATGCTCTCAGTCAATCATTAAGCATGGAATTTCAAGTGAGGCTCGAACCTTCACCCACAGATGTCCAGTATGATATGCTAGCATTTGCACTACCGAGCTTCTCACTCTCCAATCACTCTACGCTTCATATTTGATAAAAAACAACTAAAGTGCGTAAGTAATATGAATAAAATATGATAAATTCATACAACGTTTTGCTAGTGAGTGATAAACTACCGACGACAATTCCAAGCGATGTATACAAACACCTTCTAAAAGAGAGATTTAGAAGAGCAGTAGAAAAGCTTCTCCCTTCTATTAAGCTAATTCGATCGAGACTTGAATATTTTAATATATTTTTTACGATTTCTAATAGCGTTAGCATTTTTTTCTTATGACAGATGAACATTGAGATCAATCATAGTACATGGAATTATGATATGAATACGCTTTAGAACAGTTGTGAAGACTAATCGATAATCGACTACACTTCCGTATATTGTATTAATGTATTTAGCAAATTTAGCAAGAGTAGTAACTCATACCTGGAATCTAAACATAAATTTTTATGAAAAAATGTCACTTATTTGCTTACATCATTCCTTTACCTCAGCTCACCCTGCAAGGAATGATATAAGCCTTTGATACGCTTAGAAGCGGATTAGAACTTATGCGAGCTTATTCGATCCCTTATCATTGCGGCACCTCATGGAGAATTCATTTCATAAAAATTCTCAATTACCATGACATATGACAAAATTTGAGATTCGCTTTACATTAATTATATAATAAGAGTACTGTAATGCTTTTATTTTCTTCTTGTATCACATCTGTTCAGTGAATTACCATAGGAATCAAGCTACAGTAATCTGTAAAATCTATGTTGTAAAAAGAATTTCCTCCGTGAAAATGTGATTTCCATGCTTTACAACGAAAAGGATAGCTATAATAAAAATGCGGTGGTATTGTGCTCTTAATGTTTACTTGTTGTTCATTTGAAATAATACAATTTACATTTTGCTACCATATGTAAGCTATATTGAATCTTCAACAACGTCATTCTAGACGACGTTAGTCAACTAGATGATTGAATGACTTCCATTTACTGCTAGATCGGGCCCTCAGCACGTTTCTCACTCGCGTCACTTTCGTGCAATCGTCGCCTATTGTAGGGCCATGTTCCACGCCATGACCCTCAGTTCTCATCGATCTTCAATTGATGAAAAATCAAAAACCAATTCATTAAAAGCAAAAGCGTTTTTATGATTTGCTTTAAAAAAAAATACTGTTCTGAAAATAGAGAGCCGTCAAGATATTTTCGCTCATCTTAAACACTCCTTGAAACAGTTTCAACTAAATTTTTATAGAAAGAAATCACGAGGCAATTTTAATCAAAAATTTTTATGTTTGTTTTTGTTGGTGGTTTTTTTTGAATTTTTTAATACCGCTAGATTAAATGAATCAGGTTTTGAATCAAAATTCATTTTAAGAGCACACAATCTCAAGCTTCTAGCCATCGTTACTTTCATCTATATATATATATATATATATATATATATATATATA
>KN716233.1:201889-223173 GCA_000816705.1 Dictyocaulus viviparus | reverse complement strand
GTTGGCCGCAATACTCGAGCTGGAGTCCCGCCTTAAGTTCCGAATTTCGCAACCAACTCTATATATTTATATGGCTTAGAATATGCAAGGGCTCTGGTTCAGTGCTTGCAAGGTTTGCTCCAAAATTGAGTGGTTGCACCTCAAAGTTGGGTTATTAAACCGTAAGTTCGTACTGTGGTAACGATGCTTAATAATTGGATGGAGATCACGGAGTTAAGTGCACACCCTTGTCAGAAGTAATGCAGCTACAGTAGGTTTTACCCAATTAAGAGTCGACAGCCACACCTCAAAATTGGGTAATTAGACCTTTATTTAAATGATACGCAAGAATATTACATCGCGATTGCAACAGCGATAAATCAAGAATTAAGACAATAGAATTAGAAAAGATAAGATAATTGTTGGCGTTGATCAATCCCTTGTGGTAGGATGCGCCACCGCTTTCATGTTCAACGTGATATCGTGGAGGTGGTTGAATGCGTGCCTGGTCTATACAATGACTTGAGCTGACCACTCTTCACCAAGTCAGTGCCAGTTATCTTACCCAGACTCCGCTGGTACCAATTTACCGACCCCGGAGGGATGGCGGGCTTGGTAGGCCTGGGGAGCGGCCACCAACTGAATCGGCCGGCGTGTCACTGCGGCACCTCCACCACTGAGCCACTGCGCCCCCAAGACAATAGAATTATCACTAAAAATTGTACGAGATTTGTAATATAATGACATAACGACCACCAGTTTAGTGGAAACGGTTGAAGGCGAACTGTTAGAACCATGAGTGAAGGTATGGAGGAGATGTTTACCGTAACTACTTATATAGAGAAGGGGCGGAGACTTCGGTATGTGGAAGTAATGTTCTTTTCTGTCCTTTATCTAAGTTCGATTCCAGAAGGAAATCGAAATTATGAAATAATCATGACCTTTTATGAACCAGGACATTTGCACTTTCACTCGCCTCTCCACCATTTCTAACTACTACTAGCACTTAGACGTTTTTTTGCAGGAAGAGGTGTCTCAACCAATATAACTTCTGATAATGGAGCAAGCCTTGCATTAAGAGAAGAAATTGTGCTACAAGCTATCCGTTCCTTGAAGAATGATGTTAGCTTTGCAGCCACTATGGCAACTAAGGAATTACATGGAAGACAATAGCGCCATACGCTCCGTGGCACGGAACGTTCTGTAAGCGTCTCATAGAGTCTGTTGAATATTCCTTATATAAGATATTGCAAAAAACAATAATCACCATTTAGGAGCTGGAGACAATTCTCACAGAAATAGAAGGAAGTTTTAATGCAATACCCCTGACGTATCAGGAAGAAAGTCCAGATGACTTCATCATTCTAAGGCCAATAGATTTCATGAAGAAGGACCTTATACTCATATACCCATTTGAGGCACTAATGGAGCAAGAAGAATACCATCCAGCATATTTCCCGCCTCACAAAGCAGCGCAACTGCGCACTCGACATCAAGCGCAAGAAGCCTTGAGAAGAAGTCATAAATACACAGAAAATTTCTGGTCTATCTGGAGACGACAGTATCTTGCCAGTTTATGCGAATTACATGAACTAACCATAAATAACAAAAAAAGGAACAAACACAGTCTGAATAGAGGGTGCGGTAGTATTGGTTTCAGAACCAGTGGCACCACGCAACACATGGAAAATGGGACGAGTCACGAAGCTTTGAAAATTACAAAATAATTCAATAAGGGAAGCGCAAGTGAAAGTAGTAAATGGACGCATAATCAGATGGCCAATCAATGCACTTAATCCCTTAGAATTAGAAGACGATCAACCTCAAGGGATACCAGAAGTAATAAACAAGACAGATAACACGCCACCTGTACAGAGCTAAACAACAACAAAATTCCATTATAACCTTTGCCCACGATCATAAACTGTCGTTGAAACCCTTAAATACAACAGCAACAACAACAACTATCCACATTGGGCGGGGAGTGTACTCGACAGAGAATTCTCTACTTCATCATTCGAATTACATGCAAGGGAAAGTCATATTATTGTATTATATCGTATTGAGTGAATTAGTATTATAGTCATATTATATATCGTATTGATTTCTGGTCTCTGAGTCATCGTATTGAAAGTTAGCATTGGTGGACAGGCGAGTGAGAGTGAAAATGTCCCAATTCATAAATGGTCATAATTGTTTCGACACCGTGATTAGCCTTTGGTACGGATATAAGAAAGGGACACTGTTTCAACATCTATAATTTCCGCCTACTACCTATATAAGCAGCTACGGCAAACATATCATCCGTACTCCTTACTCATACCTCTAACATGATCTCCTTTCACCTTCACTATTGAATTTGTTATCGTTATTTGATATTATGTCTCATACAATTTCCATAATTCATAACGTATTCCTTTTGGTCTTGATATATCATTCTTACCCTTGGTATTTGGTTAATAATTGTTATCTAATTGCATAAACACATTCTCACGAATCCCCTACGATAATTCAGTTATGCGTAATCTTGATTTATCTTATTCTAGTCTTGTTGTGGTATTTTTTGTGTTGTTTAGATAAAGGCTTAATTACCTAACTTTGAGGTGCAATAAGTCAATAGACTTTGGAGCAAATGGGAAGACAACTTTGCAGCAAACCTAACTGCTACCGAATCCGACTGAATACAGATATGCTTATCCATACATATCAATGCTTCATATCGGATGATCTGCACTTATCGACAAAAGTGCTCCGGATCGCATTTGAATTCATTGCACTGTTAGCGATATCAATTTATGTTCATCTACAAATACGTGCAAGAAACAAATTAAATTGTCAAAGTGCTATGACACGAAACCTTGTAAGCAATATATGATTATTGATTGATTTCTATCCAAGGTTTTCTAATAAACAGTCACCACAAGTGGTCAAATAGAGCAGAAAAATCTTAACAATTTCAGTAAATACTAACATAGATTTTAGTACTGCCTATGTTGACTTAGTATCCACAATTCTAAACTTTTATTACTTCTTGTTTTAAGCTGAGTGATGTGTTATATTTACTAATAAGGATAAAGTCAAACCTAGCCTAAGACGTAATTTAAATTCCTTTGAAGATGCGCCATCTATTTGGCTTTATGTTGTAGTGTAGGTGTTTGAATGAGTCCGGTCTAGTCTCAAGTTTGAATGACTTGAGAAAACAGGTCTGTTACTAAGTCAGTGTTGTTTACACTCTTAGATATTTTGATACCAATCCGTTCAACCCTCGAGGATAGATGACTTAGTTGGTTTGTGCCCGAACTCGATCCTGAGTGTAACTGCGAGCCAGTCTTACCACTTTGTTAAGCAATCGTTCTATATTCGATCAATGTTAAAAAGTTGTCTTTGTCTTAATTTTTTTATAATTCCAATCTAAAACAATTTAGATTAATAGGCAAAAATTTTTGTTTTATTGCATATTTTTTCATTCAGATGTACGTTCTCTTGATCCCACTATACCTGCAACATGCCACATTCCAAAATCCAAATGATTGAATCTTCCTAACATTTGTAAAAGACTACACCCTGTTAAATCAATTCAAATTAGACAAAAGCAATATGTTTTATGATCATTTGGAAAAATACATGTTCTTATTCTTATACTGAGGCTTTCCTCTATCTCATGGAGTAAAAGTTTTTTCGTGAAAGGACGTTATAGTTCAATTATTGGATTTGCTTTTCAAGAAATACGGTTGTAAGTGGACACTTATTTCACTAGTATGCTTCATCCTTCAAATCGGTTATCTTTACACAACGTTATCGGTTATATAATAAGTGACCAATTTTTCATTAAATGGTCCTCGTTGTGATGGAAGATTTCTTTCGTTCGAGGTGAGGAACACCAAATAACGATTGTGTTTCTGAAAGCTATTGCTTACAACGGCATACTATACAACCCAAAAGGTTAACATAATCCTTATTAGGGAGAATGGAACTAACCAGGAGCAGTGTGTTAGCTCTTGAGTAGATTGCTCGCTTCTTCAATTGCCACGCGGGACTTATTATGTCCGTAGTATGAAACCTCAAACTTTCGTAATTAAACCTTCATTAAAATACAATAATATTACAATTATACGATAATACGGAATGATAATATAAAAATATAACAATAATACAAGGCAATGATAGAACAAAGAAAGATCCGGAAGGCGACAGTTAGACAAGTGATAATATGGTGGGATCGATCCATTTATATATCTCCATGTCTGCGCATTATCCCGCGCCTTCTCGTATAGCATGTTAAATGATACTTAATAAGTTATTTCTATTATAATTTGTTACGATAAAGTGTTTGTCAAATTGATTTGAATGTTGTATAATCGCTCAAATGTTAGGAACAAGTATAAGGAGAAAGAAATAACAACTATTTTGTTGAATAGTTGATATAAGCAGAATGATTCTGAATACTTCAATTTCAGGTGACGCTAATGCGACGGACGCATTGCCAGGAGGAGCTGATATGGACGATTCATGCCGTTCTTCTCACCGATACTCACTTGGTATCCTCTAGGTCAGCTTTCTGCTACTCCTCTTATCTATCAAATAAATCGAAAATGATCAACCACGTTCAGGAAACATCGGAAGACTCACAATGGACGCCGAACAATCTCACATTATAAATAATTATGTAGAGTGACAATAATTATTCGACAATACTTCAATGACTTTCTATTAGGTAATCAACATAATACCATTTTCTTATTCTTGTCCTTAAAAGCATGAACTTTGACTATTTTCTAGCTGTTATGGTTATGCTATAGTATGATTGTTACCATTTCCTGTTATAGATAAAACTTTTTTTAAATATTAGCCATTTTTTTAAAATCCCAAAATTGAATATATCATAGATCTCAACCGATTCTCAAACGTTTAAGTCACGTTTTTTCATGTGAGGGTTGTTTTCTATTAAATCTTTTGCATGAACCTTTTGTGTTTTGTTTCTATGTATTATTTAATAATCTAAACGCATAATTTTTGAATTACTATGACTCACGAATCTTCACTAAGTTATGCAATTAAGCTCCGCAGTAGGTGACATGCACGACGGAATCGGCAGGTTGGAGTGTTAAGCATTAGTGTGATTGCTTTAAATCAACCGCTCTCGAAAGATGTGGCACTTATTTGTTATTCTGATTCTGTCGTGATGTTTGAAAGGGAGCGGTCTATATAATGACCAGAAAACCTGCCTGTTGCCAAATCAGCGCTTCTTTCGCTACCAAATCATCCTGTTGCCTACTTCCCAGCCCCTAAAGTATGGAAAGCTTGCTTGGTTTAAGCTACAACTTCAACCCAAGTACACAGTGTACAGTTTTTCTAGTGCTTATTTACCGAACCATGAAGAATGGAAGACTTGGGTGGTCTAAATTCAAATTTGAAACCGGGTATGCGTTATTCATTGAAGCGTATTACTGTGATCCTTCCTATCACTGCACTAAGTAGCAGTTAGTAACTAGTTATAATTCACAAACCAATATATTATTAGGCTTAAATTTTTGTTACCTCAGACTTGCATCACATCTCTAGAAGAATGAAAATGAAATATAAAACTATAAGAAAGTAGATAGAATATTATGGTTTTCCTTTATATACTAAATAGGATAAAAAGTTAGCTGAATAAAAAGTTAATTGAATAATGGATATTACCCTCTTTCATTACTTAGAAGCTGAGGTTCAAACAAGTGGATAACAATATAGGCTTGTAGCTATAACCACAGCTATCTGTCAGATATATGAATTAGTCCTATACTGTAGGTATATTTATACATTATATTTATTTTGATTAAATTTGTGATTGACATTTTCGATGTAAGCGTCTGAGTGTTAGCCATAAACACAAGGGCTAGTCGTGATATTTTTAATAATTGTTACGTTTGCATCACTTAGTAGAACGTGTTCGTTTCACATCAGCACTCTTTAATGAAACGAACAGAAATCTGATTGGTATACTAATTTCAATCAGTATTAATCCTCGGTTCCAACATTCAATTTTTGTGGCCCTCTCAAGTCTGTTTTCTTTTTTGCGAACAGAATGACTCGTAAAGTGGTGAGGGCCTCGAGGTCTGACCATCTGAATTACTTAGTTTGTTTGCCCATCGCATTTCAAAATAGACTTCCATTACTACAATGGAAAAAACAAATTTCACTCCGTTTTGAATCAGCAATGATGTTGCGCTGCTAGAAAGCCATGAAGAAATGAGTATATTCGCGACTTAGAAATCAAATCGCGCAATTCGAACTTTTTTCTGCAAATCAATTTTTGCATCCTGCCTTCATAGTTGATTTTTCTGTAAGCCATTACGATAGCAGGAAAATTCTCCGCAGTAAAGAAGATTAGTACTTTCCTAGCAAGTTTATTCAGAATTGGTATTGACATTCGAAATTTTCAATGTAGATTACACTTCGAAATTCATCATAAAACGATGCATGTTTAACTGCTTTTGCTGTGAAGCTCTATCTCTCTCTGAAGCTGTTGCTAGCGAATACGTGAGTATGGAGCTGGTGACAGATCACATTAGAGGTAGTGTCGCTTAAACAACCTCTGTACATTTATTCGCCTCTTTAATACACGCAAATAACATAAGCTGGACGTGTTTTAGGACGTCACGTTTACAAAAAAATTACTATAAATATTTTCAATAACTCATTTTGAAGTAATCACATTTACGAAAAAAAGTTGTTGTTGAGTGTTACAATAGGTGTTATTTGTGAAAAATATATTGGCAATAATATTGTTGGAATGCAATCACTTCGTAACAACAGAATGTTATGAAAAGCTTCATAACAGTGTCGATAATAACCGGAAGATCAAAAGCTATCAATTATGTTATTTTCTGATTATCGAACGACTTCAAGAATTAAATTAGAATTAAACGATTTTTTACCTACAGACTGAGAAGATTTATTTTTTCATAATCTACTATTATTAAATTAAAAGTGAACTATTAAGTGAACTATCTCTTTCAAAAGAGTAGGGAAGAAAGCTTCAATGAATTACACATGTCACTACTTCAGAATTTAGTATCACTTAAATATTCAGCGCTCATTAACAAGTCATTCACATATGTTGTGTTCTCAAAAGATTAGTTGTTATAAAGCATTGGTACTGCTCAATACATTCGGACTACACATTATTGTAGAGGTGGTTGAATGCGAAGTAGTGAGACTCTGAAAGGATTTGGAGTCTATAAAGTATTATAGCTTGTCGGCGTACCAAATTATTCTGGTATCACCCCATCCAAAAAATACGAGAATCGATGCATTAGAATCCTGATCTCATCTCCATAAGACTAGTTTATACGTTTTTGGAGAAAAAAAGCGATAATCAGTCTCACGGAAGCACCGTTATACTATAGCATAATCGTTGATGTGACCAGTTAAGAAAATTGTTTGTACTGGAACATCTGTGCTTTTACTTGTGTTTTACGGTCAAGCTGAAAACGTTTTGTTTACGTTAACACTATTTACATAAAGAAGTGTTTGAATGTGACTTTGAAAAAAAAGATAAGCCACTCCGTCATGGTTTCAGCTTAAAAGTCATCATTCCATTCCGTCAGTAGATATTTTCGTAGTATTCAGATATTCATTTCTTTCCTTATTCACACTCTTTTTCCTATCAATTTGCTCTTGAAATTGTAGATCATTCCTTAAATTTCTTAAAACACCGTCAGGAAATGTGAAGAAATTCTTTTGTGGCAAAGTTAATATAAAATTGACTTCCAATGTCGTTTTCATAGTAATTTGGTAATGCAATCTTTGTTAAAATATGTTATTTCTGATGCTCAGAGTCGAATAGAATAAAATGTATTCAAAACCAAAAAAAAATGAAAAAACAATGTAGAATGATTTACAAAAAGGTGAATAAATGTATCATTGGTAATGGTTAATTTCATCGAATCACTGACGAATCGGACAGGTCAGCTTCCAATTTCAGAAGTACCTACCACTCGTGAATTTTAAGCAAGGGGCCGCCCTTGTGCTGCTTCAGATTATTGAGACTACCTCGTACGATATCTATACGTCATTCCATGGCAATCTCGATCCTTCGTGGAAGAGACAGTTGCAAGACATTTGTGGTAAACATTTTCTGCGTGATTATAAAATTCAACTAAGATTCTATTTAAATGTGAGACTCAGTAGTTTAAGGATGTGCAAAAATGTTGAGGTTTCAATTGATGCTTTAAATGCATTGTTCCATTGCTTCAGGGATAAAGAAAGAAAAGAAAAAAGAAGTTTATAAACGAAATGTTCAAGTCATTAAATATCTTAGCCAAAAACTGGAGAATTGCGAATTCTGTTGCATAAGCGTGATATGTGCGGAGGAATTTTCTTGTTACAGAACGTTGTCAAGAACATCAGTGCCGTCATAGGTACTCAACATATTCTACATCTCTTGTTAATAGCAGATGTTTATTAATGTAAACTTTTCTTAGATTCCATTATGTCAGATTCCATTGAATGTCAATGAAAATAGAGTAATCCAAAGATGCTAGGAAAAAATGACCACATTTGTCATATTAAGACGAAGTCGTGATGATGTCATTTTTTTAAGCTGAAAATGGAATATTTTGATCATTAGGCGGCGCTAGAGTTCAAGACCATGAATATGCATGGACTCCTGGACTTAAAGCATCATCAAAGACTAGGTGTACGCATAATTCCTCGGTATTTCATGCACATTAATTATTTTTGGAGTTAGAGCACAATGTTTAGCATTTCTGTGCAGTGCTGTACTTGTTTCAACACGTCATATTCTAACAGCAGCTGCGTTACTGCTTTCGAAAGAAATCGCAGAACAAAAAACAAGGAGTGGTGTGTTCGTTTATTCCTTTTCATGGCTTTCAAGCATGAAAATACATTGGCTGTGTGTAAAAGATATTGCAGTAAATTATAGTAAACATAAACCCATGCAAACTAGTCAACTTTATGTGTACCCTGAGACGAGAGTGAAAGATTTACGAAACATACCTAAGCTGACAAGTTCATTTAGAGTGGTGAATGTGTGTAATTTCCCTTCCAGTGCTAACAACTTTCGACTATGAAGTCAGTGGTTTTCAGATGACAATCCACAAGGATTTCAACCCTTGTAACAACTCTAGAGACATAGCTCTACTTGGAATTTCAACAAATATGTTAACGGAGGCAGTGCCGATTTGTATGCCGCACGTAAATGAGACCGTTCCTGACAACTTAACAGCAACTGGATTTGGGATGAATCGCATGGTTCATAATTATGAATGAATTAAATCCGTTCTTTTAATTGACTCTTTTTTTGCAATCTGAAGACAACATTTCGTTTTTATAGCGGATCTTCCTAGAGATACCAATTAACTTCAAGCAGTAAATTTGACGTATGGAGCGGAATTCGCTGAAAAAATTTTAACTTTCACATTAGAAAGAACACCTTGCTTTGTAAGTGACCAGTCATTATCAATTATCATTTTGATATTGAATGCAAGTTGAATGACTTAAAAGAAAGCAAATCATTACTGAATCGTTACTGTAGACCGATATTTAGGGAGATAGTGGTGGTCAGATTTTCAAAGTAAATGATACGGAGTACACTCTTCTGGGAATTTCCTCAAAAGGTGATAAATGTGAAATGGATCAGGAAGGTTGGAACTTTTCAAAATTTGTTATCTAAAAACTTGATTTTGTGGCAATTTGGATTGCTCCCTTTCAAGTATTCAATAGAAGTTGGCAATTTTTTTCGTTTGTTCCCTTCTCTATCGACTTTCATAAGTGGTGAACTTGTTTGTAAAAGATGACAAAGGCGAGAACCATCGTATCCTCTGAAGTTTGTTCCAAAGTGAGAATATGCTTTAGTGACGTCTTTTTTTCTTATATAGCTATCCGTCTGTAATTTTTCCTGTTCTTACACCTGTGTCATTTTTAACGCCGAAGTAAATAGCCCATTTGCGTGCTTTGCATCGTGATTCTGATTCCTGCAAAAAGCATTCAGTAACGTTTATCCAAGAGAGATATATGGAGATGTGATGTATATAAAGTAAAACAAAAAGTTTCGAGAAAACGTTTGAGCTATGAGTTATCTATTAAGAAGGGAAACGTTATTGATCCTCTGTGTTGAATAAGCTTAGCAATTCAATACGGTAACCATAGGGACTATCAGAATATTTCTCTAGATTATACAGTTTTTTAGCGGGATAAATTGTTCTTGACTGTTTGTACTGATCGTGCTTTCAAATGTTTCTATCCCAATCTTTTACAGCTTCAACACATAACAATTAGGGTCAAATTGGTTTCATTTAGACTAAGTACCAGTTTTATCTTTGTTAGAAGCAATTCCTTCGACTCAAAAAAGTTGAAAAATTGCGCTGTGAACTTTTAAGCTGACCTAATATAACATTTTCAAATACGTGGTTACATTAAAGGACTCTGTTCCGTGAAATTGGAATGGAAATTCCTGAAAACACTGTTAGTTGTGACTACACTTTCTGGATATTCGCTTAGAACACGACCGTCCATCTTGCAGTTATTCGCCCAGAACCACGCTTGTATTCCCATCGAGATGTCATTTTAGCTCCCTGTAAATAGCTCCCTCTCAACTCCTTGACATAGTGAAGCTATGAACCCAAGAATCGGACCCGTACCGGAACATTGAGAGAATCACTGGAGCAAAAATGCAAAAATTTTTAAATTTCAAAGAAAACCTTATAAAGATTAGTTGGCGTTGAAATTTAGAAAAAAAAATGTTTTAATGCACTTTTATTGGCTATATTCCTTCAGATGTACAAAAAAAAAACTGAAATTGCCTCATTTTAAGATAAGATTGCTTTGTTCGAAGACGTACGTTCTAAAATCGGCTGGATATGTCATAATTCAGGTTAATAAACCATGTTCATTGGTTTTTATTGTTTTTGCACATGATTTACTAGCAATCATTCAGTTTTTTTAGGAATCTGCCCCCTTTAGTGTTTTATTCAGCCTACAGTAGTTGGATACCTAGTTTTTTCGGGATTGGAAGGAAATCTCTCACAGTGCAATGCAAACTCTACGATCGATAGCTGACAATTTTTTTACTCTCTTGTAACATATATGTTTAAATTATTTTCAAACTGCAGTAAAATGTGTACTTATCAGATCAATACTTGTTTTTGTGCAACAGCAAACGTGTCTCAGTGGTAGAGGTGCGACGATTACAAACTCACCGAACCGATATAAAATACCAAAATCAACTTTCACTCCGCTTCCACGACGACTACTATGCTCGCCAAACTCCAGATTGGCAAATTGATTACGGAGAAATAAGATTTAAAAAAGCTTCAATGTTTTAGTTTAGAATATAGAATCCAATTTTCTGTACAGATCAAGGTTGCGTTTGATTACCTCCACGGTATTACGTTTAACACAAATGCGTAAGCGTCCCCAATGTTTACCAAGCCTGCGTCCCTCTAGCGTGGGTTAGTTGGTAGCAGCGAAATTTGGGAACATAAACAATACTGATTTTGTAGAGAGTGATCAACTCAGGTAATTGTAGATCAGATTCACAGTCGATATAGGTCTTCCATGATGTCACGTTGAACGCAAATGCGTAGATGCATTCTCAAAGTTAAACAAATTTTAGATTGATCGAGAAATTTGTTCTTTAGTTATAGATGCATTCTTTAAAATAACATTTAAAGAACTGGATGCATTTTGAAGGTAAGACTTTTGATTAAGAAACTACAAATATATTTCTCCAAGACGTTTTACCGCCTCAACGTGGCTGGGAGGTGTTCCTAGGCTTTTCATTTTGACATGAAAACCTAGCTAAGAGTAAACCTATCAAGAACTTCTACCGAGTTGATATGATACAGTTATAAGGAGGCAGTTTCCTCTGATCCATAAAGGCCGGTGACTGCGAGTGGTGAAGATCGCGAGAACGCTTGAGCTGGGCTATCTCAGGAATCGAGGGAACTCAAGCAACACCAGCAGAACTTCGGCCTTAGTCTCCCACACACTGGGCTCTGCCGTCCTTGACGTCAGACGGTAAGACAACCGGTGAGAGGCGGTCAAATCTCGGGTCAGTCGTGACGTCGGATACAGATATAAGGAACACGCCCAAGACACGCTATGGAAACTGTTTCTTTTTTTGCACATACAATGCCAGAACACTCTTCTCAGACGCCGATTATTATGCTCTCTTTGAAGCTACGAAACGTATCAAATTTCATGTGATAGCTTTACAGAAGACCAAGAGCAGAAAAACCGACATAAGACAACTCAATGAAGGGACACTTGTTATCCGTGGAGAGAAGGTCCCCACACGAAACGTCGGTGGGGTCGGCTTTGTCATACACCCATCCGTCGTCCACCTTGTCGACTCTTATGAAATCTTATCTCCTCTTCTAGCCATACTCCGTCTTCAACTACGTCGTCATGCGAATATCAGCATAATCAATTGCTACTCACCAATTGGTGCAGCAAATGAGGGCGGTTTAGACACGTTTTACAACGAGTTGAAAAAAGTTATCTGTAACGAAAAATCCATCTACAAATTCGTTGTCGGAAACTTCAAATAGGGGAAAGAAAATGGAAAAGAATGGGAACGATGGACGAAAAGCAATATATTATCGGAAAGTTTGGATAAGGAAATCGAAACGAAAATGGAGAATATCTTGCGGCACTCTTGTCTACAGCACGGCTTCTCCATAGAAACCCTTTCTTTGTTAAGAAAGACATGGAAGTCTCGAAACGGAACGACCCACACGGAGATCAATCATATTTTTATTAACAGAAGATCGTGTGTTCTAGATACGTCGGTAGTACCATCCCTCTGCATTGGATCTGATCGCCGTCTTCTTCGTGCGAAGATTTGTTTCAGCAGACAACTAGAGAAGAAAATCTGTCATCGTACAAAAAGAAGAAAAGAAATCGTTTATAATGGAAATCTTATATCAACGATATCCTTTCCCAATGTGACTGGTAGATGAAAGATGACCCGATTGAAGGTTATTAGTTGCTTATGGAAGGATTGCAGGGATGTGCCGAATATGCTTCAGTCTCCCAATTAAGAAGATCACAACACATTTCTGCGGCAACCAAAGAAATGCTCGAAACTAGGAGAAAACTAATGCTATATCCAACTGCAACCCGTCTGACACGGCTGGTAATCAATACCAACTGTAGGAGATCGTTGCAAGAAGATTGTAAACGCTACAAACAAGAAAGACTACTGGAAGCAGCTTAAAAACGAATTAGGTACTAGTGTCGCCGAGACTTTCGTGATTACCGTGTTCCTCTGTCAGCTTTGCTGAACGAAGATGGGATACCAACTACTTCCCGCCATGATATGGATTTCATGACGGAAAAGTTCGATACCAATCTTTTCCGTTCCATGTAACATTTCTCAGTGGAGAATTTCTTGTATTTTCATAAAATGCAACGAAAATCAGGGTTTTAAGGTTGCGATTTTTATGAATTGGTGATATCCACGATTTTTGCAGTTTTTCAACTTTCCTGTAAAGTTTGATTACTGAATCCCTCTTTCATTTTAGCTTTATTAATACTCCAAAAGCACTGAGGAAACGGAATGATGGACTTTTTACATCCTGTCTACCTTCTTGAAATAATTCGTAGGTAGTGCAGTTTTTTTTATTCACCAATGCGATCAGAGAGCATTTCTATGTAGTGAAAAAAATTAGCATTTTTAAGTGTATTTATGTATGGTATTGACATGAAAATTTTTGATGTAAATCACAATTTAAAATTCAACACAAAACACTACAGGTTCTTCTCTCGTTTGAACTATTTGTACTACACAAAAATGAAAATACATTTTAAACCTCACAATATTTTAAAGTAGATGAAAATAGGAAATATGGAGGAATGCAATAATCTCTTTAAATAATTATATCCTCACTAAAAAAGTTGGTGTTGAATGTTACAATAGCTGTTATTTATTAAAAAAATATATCAGCAGTACTATTGTTTGAATGAGATCATTTCGTCACAACAGATAGTAATGAACAGCTTCATAGCAGTGTCAGCAATTATCGAAAGCCTTAAATTAATCAACTTAAGAAATTTGACTGCATTACGTGGATTCCCCCTCATCGCTCACAACTGTTGTCTAATTCTATTTGCTCTAATGATTCGTTGGGCACCATTATTTATTTCAAAAGCCTTGATAAAAGGTCTAATCATCGAGCTGGTGGTCTTCTTTTAGAGTGTTTGATGTTCATTGATATCGAATCACTTATAACTCTGGTCCACTTGTCATCATTCATGCGTATCCCATGTCTCGTCCATGCAGTCTTCGAAAGCTCGTGAAATTAGTCGTAAAACATCAACATTGCTCAATATATTGGTGCTGTTTATTATCAGTGGTTGAATGTAGATTTAGCTTTGATAAAGATTTGGAAACATCTCTGCTCACCTTTACGTGTTCGCAGCTTCTCGACATGCCAAACTACTCTGGCATTTACCAACTCCAAAAATAAAATCTATGCCACTTCCTGATCTCTCTTTCATAAAGCTATTTTCCCTCAGTGTTTTTGGAGTATTAATAAAGCTAAAATGAAAAAGGGATTCAGTAAACAAACTTCACAGTAAAGTTGAAAAACTACAAAAGTCGTGGATATCACCAATTCATAAAAATCACAACGTTACAACCGTGATTTTCGTTGCATTTTATGATCATACTAAAATTCTACCACTCAGAAATGTTAGTACAGAATCAAACAGTGTATAATGTGAGAGAATACTACGAAGCAGCAGTGTCTAACCAATATAATACTCAGTATACTGAGGACAGAGTAAGAACGTGTATATGAAGGAGTGTTTGAATATGATTCTAAATAAAGACACGCCTTTGCCTCATTGTTCCAGCTTAAAAGTAGTTTCATAGCCATAATTGCATTCCGTTAGCTGATATTCTTGTAATACACACATGATCATTGCTGTTATGTAATTATTTCTTCTTTTAACATTTTCTTCTTGAATTTGTGAGTCATCCTTGCGAAATTGCTGAAACTTTAAAAAAGTTGAAATTCTTAAAAATGGTTTTTAGCAATGTAAATACAAATCTATTCACGCTGCCATTTTATTAGAAACTCAATTGTGTAACTTTTGTTGGAATATGTGATTTTTACTGGTCTGAGTCGAATACAGCCCAAATTTCAAATAGCACAATGCCGAAGGAAGTTAAAAGATATTGAGTCTATGTTAGAGCGATAAAGGTCAATTTTTTTGACTATTGAATTATCAAACCCGTCAGCACTACTTATAGATATCGTGTTGGTGTGATTTGAGGAAGTGGAATGTTCATTACCGGTGTACTGCTTGAAATCATTGAAACTTCTACTTTCGATATTTATGCCTCCTTCCATGGCAATCTCGACTCCTCATGGAACAGGGAACTGCGAAACATCTGTGGTGAATATTTTCAGCGTGAGTAAAATACTTAACTGAGGTTCCATCTAAGTATATAAATTAACATAAAAAAGCGCAAAAATATTGATGTATTTTGGTGAAACTTCTTCATAAAGAATGCTGTCAAGAATATGAATGCTTAGACGTCATAGTTACTTGATTAACGTATTCTAAATCCCTTATGAATCATTAAACTTTTCTGAGATTTTTTTATGTCAGTAGTGCTCTCACAGTTTTGATTCATTGAAAGACTTGGATGGCAATGAAATTTAAGAAATTACGAAATGCTTAAAAAACCATCATATTTGTCTTAAAAATACAAAACGAATATATATATGATCATCTTTTTAGCTGAAAGTGGTGCATTCCGATCATTAGGCGGCACTAGAGTTCGAAATCGCGAATATCCGTGGACTCTTGGTCTTATAGCATTATCACAGACTCAGTGTATAAATAATTTTTAGAAAAATTTGCATAAGCATCAATTACTTTTAGAGTTGAAGCATCTGTTGTAATTAAATATTACAGTAAATTATAGTCCACATGAACCTATGCAAAGCAGACAGCTTCATGTGTATCCTGAGCTGAGGGTAAAAGATTTACGAAGCATACCTAAGTTCACAAGTTCATTTAGAGTGGTAAATGTGAGTCATTTCTCTTCTTGCTTGAAAGATTTATTGTTAGTTATTTATCAAGACAGTAGTTTCCAGATGACAATCCATAGTAATTTTGATCCTTGTAATAACACTGGAGATATAGCACTACTCGAAATTTCACCAAACATGTTGACTGAGGCAGTGCCGATTTGTATGCCGCGTGTAGATGAGAGAATTCCTGACAACTTGACAGCAACTGGATTTGGGCTGAATTGTGAGATTACTAACTACAAACCAATTCAATTTATATTTTTAATTGCTTCTTCCTTCGAAACACGAACAAAATCCTCATTCTTATAGCGGATCACCCTAAAAGGACAAGCTACCTTCAAGCAGTAAATTTGACAGTGTTTTCGGATTATGGTGAAAAAATTTGGACATTAACTTCAGGAAAAACACCTTCGTATGTGACCTATCATCATTAGTATTTATTTTTAAACTGATAGTTTTGAATGGCATAATAGAGTGTAGATTTTTGATAAAATTTGACTATAAACTGAGGTTTAGGTAGATAGCGGTGGGCCAATTTTTAAAAGAAAGCGCAAGAAGTACACTCTAGTGGGAATTTCCTCAAAAGGTGACAGATGTGAAAAGGACCAAAAAGGTTGAAAATTTCAATTTTTCATATAAAACATTCAATTTTGCAATAACTTGGATAATCGCCGTATATTCACGTAGTGCGGAAGTTCACAGTTGTTCTGTGTATTTCCTTCTCTAACGGCTAACATACATGTTATTTACCTTCATGGCAAATGAAAAAGGCAAGACTCATTCTGTCCGCAATTCATTTCCAAGTGAGAAAATACGTCAGATATGGTAAGGTCTTCTCTTCTCATCTTTTAGGTATCTTTATATCGAAACGTTTTTATGTTTCCTCTCCTTCTACCTTACTTATTTTTAAAGGGTTCTCCCATGCTCCATTTCCTTACACGAAATCCTTGACTGGACAGTTATCTTTTACCTTCAAAGGCTTTCTTGTTGTGTTTGTATGAAGCCGTTGAAAGTTAAAATATATTGTCTATCGGCCATTTAAATAACCTACTTGCAAGCTTTTTATAGGGATTTGAACATTTACGAAAAGCATTCAGCAGCAACGTTTATTCAAAAAAGACATATCAAAATCCGATATTAAAAACGTGGAACGATAGAGTCTTGAGAAAAACTTTTATGCTATGAGTCCTTTATTAAGGTGGAAAGTGCTAAACATGCTTTCCTTAACAAGGGTCACAATTAAATAATATAACCATACAAACTATCAGAATATTTCTCTAGAATACACATTTTTCCAGTAGGTTCAGTTGTTCTTGATTGTTTGTGCTGATTGGGGCTTTCAAATCTACTTACACCAATTTTCCACAACCTCCATACATAACAATTAGTGTCAGATTGGTTTCATTTGAAAGAAGTACCATAACTGCTTATATAGTGAGGAAACAAGACAACGAGATGTTGAACTAATGTCCTATAATGGTGTCGATGCTAAAAGCCGATCGAAATTTCAGAATGTTAATTCTTCTTTATAAATTTGCATAATTACCCTTTCTAGTTTGGAGAATTACACTTTTGGACCGCTAGCAGAAATAAAATATAAATATAGATAGAATTAAAATTCAATAGTCATACATCATGTTTTTCAGAAGCACCTTCGTTTTATCTTAATACTAAAAATGTGCAAGAAGAATTCCAAGCTACCCAATAACACCAATTACAATACGATAATAAATTTAAAGGTGGATGTTGAACATCGCTTACAACATTTTTGCCATGCTTAATGTTGTACGTAGAAAACAGCAAAAAATTTTACGAAAATGCGTCGCAGTGCCTCACAATCCTGGTATGTTGGCTTGAGTTCGCAAGCCGTAAAATTTATTCCAAAGTCGGGTGATGTACTTCAAACTTCTATTGATAAACTTTTATTAAAAATATACAATATAGAGACAAACTAATGTATCGATAGTGATCCAAGCAGAATGTGCCTATGAGAATAAACATTCTGGAGAGGAAGTGAAGAGAGAGTGAAGGTGTGGTTTGTTGGGGAATCCAACGTCTGAGATGAGAGAGATTTCAAGAGTATTCTCGACAGAAGTGTCGATATGGAATGCAGTCAAGTCAAGGTCCAAGTCCAAGACCAAGTAGGACCAAGTCGAAATTAAGGTAAAGCGAAGTTATGCTTTTATAGCTTTATCCTATCATAATGGTGGAACTGATATGTCACATGAGCGTTAAGATAGAATGGAGGGAAAGTTAGTAATATTTGCTATACTCACCAGCTTGCACAAGTGAATTTTGACATATCAGAAGTAAAGCGTGACAGAAAACTGATGACTGACTATCACTATGCTCGCTTCGCAAGAAAGCACTGATGGTGGTATCCAATGGGCGTTTATCGAAATAATATGGCAGTATATGCAGTGATATATATGCCTTAGCCTTGGGTCGATTCGCAAAATGCGGACCGATATACGGGCATAGGGTGTGTAGAGAATACTCTGTCGAGTAATGTCTACTTTGTCATCCAAATTGCATGCAAAGCGAAGACATATTACATGTAATATTAATTTGTGATTTCGGAGTCATTGTATCGAAAGTTAGAAATGGTGTAGGCGACTGAATGTGCTAATGTCCTGATTCATGAAAGGTCATAATTATTTCGTCATTACGATTTCCTTCTGTAATCGAACTTAGTTAAAGAACAGAAAAAGAACATTATTTCCTCATACCGAAGTCACCGCCTCTTACCTATATAAGCAGGTACAGTAAGTATATTCCTCATTACTCTTCACTCACAACCCCTAACATAACCTCTTTTCACCTTCGCTATTAGACTGATCATCGCTGTCTCATATTATCACAAGTCTCGTACAATTTCCTTAATTATCTATCTAATCTCATAGCGGATTATTTTTGATCTTCATGTATCAGTCTCACCTATTGTATCTGATTAGTAATTGTTATCTGATTGAATAATCACATCCTCATGAATCCTATTATGTATGTTATTGATTTATCGTTGTTGTAATCGTGATGTAACATTTTTGTTTATTGTTTAAGTAAAGGTTTAATTACTCAAGTTTGAGGTCTGGCTGTCGACTCTAAACTGGGTAACACCTAGTGTAGCTGCCTTTGCTTCTGACGAAGACACGTACTCAACTTTGGGATTTTCATCCAATCTTCAATCTTCGGTATTGTCATTATAAGACGGACATACGGTGCTTCTGCTTCCGACAAAAACCCTCCTGACATCCGTGATTTTCACTCACTGTTTATTTCACAGCATCGTCATCAAACAATCACACGGTTTAATTACCCGAGTTTGAGGTCCCATTACAGAACTTCGAGGCGAGTTGTACAGAAGACCCGCGTGGCGAACTACTCACGGCGAGCGTCAAGATATTCACAGCTATTGATACCAATACAATTTCGCTCATCGGCCACTTCACTACAATTTGGTGCATTGGTCAAGCGATCATTACAGGTTCGTAATTTGTTTTTATTTAATTGCATTTTTGCAATGATATTACAATGTCCACAGTTGTGCTGAGATGGCCGCAAAACTCGGAACCTCAGGCGGGTCTCGTACCCGCACTTACAGATATCCGGTCTGCCGTGCTTACCATTACACCACCGAGGCCCTTGCTCTGCGACCACTCAATGCTTCATTTATAGTAAGTATCTGTAAGTGACCGGATATCTGTAAGTGCGGGTACGAGTCCCGCCTGAGGTTCCGAGTTTTGCGGCCATCTCAGCACAACTGTGATCATTACAGGGTTTGCATATGCATATGGGTCTGAATACTTTGTACCACCAGTAGGAGCAAATCGCCCATAGTGTGTGTGTTGTCCAATCTGTTTTCATTATCGTAGCTTTGATTCACAATCCTATGCTGGCATAATGCAACACGAAATGGCAATAGAAGATATCTATAACTATAATGCATTTTACAAGGATACCAATATGATAAAAATGTAATGATTAAATGCTGTTATAGCGTGCACATCTTCAGTCATTTTTTCGGTCGCAGTGTCTTTTGTGTATGTTGGTTTTTAATGTCTGAAAGCAGTGTGTATACTGCATCAATTATTATTTATATATTGCAGTAATAGAGTAGAAAATTGAATATAGTCTTTATGATATTTCTTCAGTCCCTTAGTTGGTGAACTCCAAGTTTTATGTTCTTCTCGTTGCTGGTGGTAGAACATTATCTGACTGTAGGAACCAAAAAAAAATTATTCAAAAGACACAATTATCAATAGGTACGAAAAGTACTGGAAAGAAAAAGGAGATACAGTTCCATTTCTAATCTTGTCTTCGAGGTTTCATCACCCTCTAATCCTAGTGGTATGAGATTGAGGTGCATTTGATGTTTTAAATAGTATTTGACCGTGGTCGGGCTTATTATAAGTAAATGGTGGAAGGTGCAAGTATACTCGGAATCTAGGATATTTGTTACACTCCCTACCTTACAATTTTTGTTTTCATGACGTTCGAATGGCATGGCTGCTTTTCGAATTGTTTTCCATTTGTGTTTACGATAGTTTTTTTGTCAATGAATTTTGTGATTGTCATCTAAACACGTGTTACACCACCTAGCAAACAGCATTGAAACAAGAATATCCACAACAGAATTTTGTAATATATAGATGAATATCATCGATGCCAGTGTGTGTAATAGACATCCACTATGAACGACAATTACGCGAAAAAGAAACGAATGGAAGAATGCTGGAGCTCGTATGAAGTCGGACCATGAAAGTAACGGTATAAGTGAGTCAGATTTTTTTTACTGGAATAGCTAAAAAGTTTTTACAGCGGTCAGAGATAAAATACAAAAGCCGGTAAAAACTTTCAAAGTAAGCCAGTTGAAATAGTGCTTATCGTATTCTGAAGCACTAGTGAATCACTAATTGATCAAAAAGAGTTTTTTTTTCGTTTAAGAATAGTATAGAGAAGTGCTTAGATTTACTTTCCAAAAATCACGGATAGAATGGAAAGTTCTAAAATACTCTTTCCGATCGGTATAAATTTATGCTAACTTTTTGTTATAATCGGCTGAGTGTTGTTTTCGAAAGAGACGAAGGCTAGCCGTATATTTTTTTGTAACTGTCACGTTTGCATCACAACATATAATGTGTTTGTTTTGTTATGGCCTGAATACGATTATTATTTACCAATACGATTTTTATTTTATTTTTTTTTTACGATTACGATTACGTAATTTACTTCATTTCTTTACCAAACTTA
>KN716233.1:164613-182383 GCA_000816705.1 Dictyocaulus viviparus | reverse complement strand
ACACACATATATATGTATATATATATATATATATATATATGTAAGAGCTCATATGTTTAATCAGCGCTCAGATAGTGGATTTTGGACTTGGATTTCCCAAACTCTTATACCTCATCGCTATCTTGATTATATAAATTCTCACCTCAGTTTTCTGAGTAATTGCTACCTACTTGGACTGCCATTATGCCATAAAGTAACGCTTTTGAGTTCGATGGGAGTTTTGTGCTTCTTTTGATTAATTATGTTAGTAGGAAGACTAATATGTGTCAAATTGACTAATCTTGCAGCAAGTAAGTGCGGCACTTGTGGGTAGATGCGAAAATTATCCAACCTAAAAAGGTTCTTCAGAAATCATTATGGCTCTTCGGATATTTGTATTGCAAATTGCATAAATGCATAGTAGGACCTATCAAAAATTTAACCACTGTATTCCAATATAATCAAATGAAGACCTTATGAAATGAATGCGTTCTGTTTTTCAACTAAGGAGGTTACATAGCTGAAAACTTGTATTATAATTCCTGGTTGTTGAAGGAAATTTATCCTGGTCAGTTTTAACAGGTACAGGTAAAAGTGTGCTGGTAACCAATGGTGCAGGAGACAGCGACTTTGTTGATGTTGGGTATCCTTCAACTATTGATTGGCATTCGGAAATCGCTGCTATGAAACCTGTCGATGAACAATTCAGTGATGGAAAGTATCCACTTGGACAGTGCGAGGATTATTATATCATGGGTAATGTTTTAACCGATTTTACGTCGTAAATTAGGAGAAATTTATTCATGTTAACATTTTTAATCGCTTACTAACATAAAAATAATTGTTAGGTAAGGATGGTCGAGTGGCATCGGATCGAATAACTAGTCAAGAAAAAAAAGCGTTGGACAGTTCACTCGATGAAATGTATCAGGTGGTTCTTCATATTTGTGCGGTGAATAATTGCTTTTTGTAAAATACTTTGTATAGGATTACCGCCGATCCGCCGAAGTCCACCGTCAAGTTCGTAAATATGTGAAATCATGGATAAAACCTGGTATGACAATGATTGAAATCTGGTGAGTGAATTCAAGTGCATCATTTCGTGTTTTCATCAGCTTCCAAAATTTGTCTCTTTTATTTATCTTTTAGGGTTTACTTATCCAGCTTATTTAGTTGGTTATCCAATCTTCACATTGGTTTTTCCTTCTATCATTCTTACTATGTATCACGATAATATTGTGTATAAATTTCTGTTTTCAATGATTTCCAGTACGGGGTGAAATCTCGGATAGTGCTTAACTTTCTAAAACAATATTAATAAAATGGAAATTCCAGAAGGATAGCTGTTTTGATATAATTACCAGTTGAATTGGCGTTTCCAAGTTCATTATGCAGCGTCGCGCCTTTGCGATCGCGCCACGGTCTCCTTATGTAGAAATATATTTATTTGTTAAAGATTTTGTACGTTGTTTTGAGGTATTGGTAATGTCAAAAATTTTCTTTTAGTGAACGTCTTGAAGCATGTTCCCGACGCTTGATCAAAGAAAACGGCCTTGAAGCTGGTCTTGCATTCCCTACAGGCTGCTCACTAAATCATGTTGCAGCTCATTATACACCTAACAATGGTGACACAACTGTACTGCAATATTCTGATGTCTGTAAGGTTGTAAAAGTTTATCGCGTTTATCATTTGTATATTTGTATGTCATTACGCCTGCCTATTTCAGATTGACTACGGTGTGCATGTTCGTGGACGTCTTATTGATAGCGCTTTTACTTTACATTTTGATCCAAAATATGACGGTTTGGTGAATGCTGTCAAAGAAGCAACAAATGCTGGAATTCGTGAAGCAGGGATAGACGTCCGACTTTGTGATTTGGGTGAAATTATTGAAGAGGTTGGATATCTACTCATCTTCCTCAAAACCAGGACTTTTATACAAGACTTTCCCCATACTTATGATATATTCGCTGTCCAATTTTGGTATTAAGGTGATGACTTCGCATGAAGTCGAACTTGATGGACGTACCTATACTGTCAAACCTATTCGGAACCTGAATGGTCATTCCATTGGTACTTATAGGTAAGTCTCATATCAAGTTATTGAAATAAGGAACTTCTCAACTATATCTAATTAAGCTGCGCTAGTTTGATGTTTTTATGATGCATGCTTCAAATTATTATTGAAGAAAAAAAAGATTATCTTGGTTTTTTATAATCATCGACGAAATCGAGCGGACACCAGTGAAATTTCCACTTGTCGCTATCGCGAGCGAAGGTAGTCCAATGAAAATCCTTTTCTCCTCAGGGATTCGTTGTGCATCACATTTCCTTTATAAGGCGTTGGTGAAAAGGTCAGACCATTGCGCTGGTGGTCTTCCTGCAGTGAGTTTGGTGTCAGGTGGGATCCAATCACTTACAGCTCGTGTCCACCGATCAGCATACCCAAACACATGTGTTTAGCTCACCTAATATGAAAGCTTGGCGTGCACGGTAGTGTTTGTGATTTTTGATCTTAAGACGTAAGTCAGAACTCCGTATTTCTTCTTTCACTTGTGATATGCGGAGCGCTAAGCATTCTTGGCAAGGGCAAAGCAAGCAGAGCGTTGTATTGCGCTCAACGAACATTCATCATGTTTTCGTAATGTTCAATTATCTGAAACATACGTTAAGACAGGATAAAGCGTTGTTCCAAAAAGCTGAGAGATAACGATATCAAAGTTAAGGAATAAATATATGCTGCAAGGTGCTAACAGCAAAATATGGTCTAATAATAGTCTCGATTGTAATGCTCCAAAAAACTTATAATGCAGAATTATGCGCTTGCTGTTTCCTATCTGTGTAGTTCGGAATCTTTTAATTGTTATGTAACTCAATAATTTTGACATTACGCAATCCTCATAAAACTTGCATTATTTTTTGTTATTTATGTTCTTAGAATTCATGCTGGGAAAACTGTGCCAATTGTGAAAGGAGGTGATCAAACGCGGATGGAAGAAAACGAGGTTCCACATTTTTCTATCAAATAGTCGCATTTATTAATCCTTATTATGATACAGCATATTCTACTTTTGTAGTGACCTTGGTGCTCAATTCATAACAGCTGTGTATTTAAGTGCATGCTGTGTTATAATTAAAGTTGAGCGCCATTGTATTGTAGTTTATAACATATGTGTGAGTTATTGTAACACTTGGACAGTAATTGAAATTGGAAGCGCAACAACAACAATTTTCACCTTTTTTCATGATTGCATGTTAGATGGAAGGTCAGCCAGATAGTAATTTTCCAAAATAATGTTTTTAAAAACTGTAACACAAATGACTTGTAATTTCTGTATTTAAAACTGGTATTTGACTGCTTCGAGATTGCCTCACTAGCAATCTAGCATTAATTGACATCATGTAGTTTTGATAGTTTGTGTATGTTAACGACTTCTCAAGTTACAAATACGTGGTGCAGTTCTATACGTAATTTATCATACGCAACACTCTGCATTGTTCATATATTGGTAACGTGATTCAAATAATTCCATTGAAGTTAGCCCACATGATGTAGACTAGTAAGTGAACGTTGATTTCATGTCGTATTCGCGAGCATTTTCCATTCGTGAACTTTACGTTACTTTTTGATTTAAATCAACTTTATGTGATTTTTCCTTTTTTTTCCTTTTCAGGTTTATGCAATTGAGACGTTTGGATCTACTGGAAAAGGCTATGTACATGATGACATGGAATGTTCTCACTATATGAAAAACTTCGAATTAGCTGAGGAGCATATCCCTTTGAGGTGGGTTATTAGTAGTTCCCATAGTGGAGGAACGATATTGGTGTTTTGATATTCATAAAATTGAAACTTGTTACTTTTCATACACTAAGCGTTCAACTTCAGGTTGGCTCGTTCGAAAGCCCTTCTCAATACAATCGATCGAAACTTTGGGACGTTGGCTTTCTGCCGACGATGGGTGGATAGGCTGGGAGAAAGTAAATACCTAATGGCACTGAAAGACCTATGTGATAAGGTAATCTTTGTAATGCAAACATGATATCATGGACTTTCAGGACACTTTTAGGTTTATGCATACTGTAGCAATGCTCCTAAATACGATTCTTTCTTCACATGAAATTAACTGAAAGACTGGTTGCACCGAATAACACGTATTTGGTCAATTATGAATTTCTTCTTCATTTTTTGAAGGAATAACAAGATACCACTAAAGTCTCTGTCGTCTGCTAATGGTATCGTTGTCTGTGAATGATCTAACTTTGGCTTTGTACTGATCAATTTTTGATTTATCGAACCAATACTAATAGTCAATGTTTGGAAAATAGTCAAAAAATAACGAGGAAACACGATCCCGTTTCAGTAATGTAGTTGTAAGTCAAGAGGGCAGATGATGAAATAGTGGCAAATCTCACTTTAAAACGAACGTGCAATTTATGCATCCCGACGTTATTGTGCTATTCATCTTTTCATTTACCTCAATATGTTTATATCCTTGGTTTCATGTCTTTATTCGGTGTGGTGTTTTAGCCAAATCAAGAATATGTGTAATATTGGCGAATTTGAAATTAATTTGATATTTAGTTCGTAGTAGCTTTCCATTTCACTGGTCTGAGTTTATGTATTGAAATCCATAACGTCACATCGTATAACTAAAGAGTGGTATCATTTTTTTTTTCACTGTTTGTCAGCACTTACCGATTGCTATTTTTAGGGTATTGTTGATCCATATCCACCATTGTGTGATATTAAAGGTTGCTATACCGCTCAGTGGGAACATACCCTAGTTCTGCGTCCAACTTGCAAAGAAGTACTTTCAAGAGGCGAAGATTATTAGCGGCAATACAGTTACCCAAGGTAAATTTCGCTGCTTTCTTATTCTTTCTTAGGAGTTTTGAAGATTATTTCTCTTCATCCTACGCCATTTCATGCGAACTTTCTGGTAATGTGGTATGTCAGTGTTGAATCGTGTTTTCATGGTTGTGACGTGGGGCAATTATACCAGTCACCCTTTCCTTCCTTCTAAATTTCGTTTATGGTTGAATATGTTTTTTTTTTGTGCGACCTGAAGTTTATTGTTCTACGGAACATCAGAAGCTTACGTTGTAGGGACAATGTTCATTTTCATTATAATGTATCAATGTTTAGTTATTGTTTTATTGTTTTTTGTTTTTTAAACCCTTATATTGTGGTATGTGAAATGAATAGTCCTGATAACTTTAATGACCAGTCATTGTTGATTGGAATACTTTTACGATAATTATTGTATAAAAAGGTCATTCGAATTTTTAAAAATATGATCATTGATGCTTGGTGTTTGCAACAGGCATGTTTGTTTCAATTAATTTGTCGTTTATCAATAAACAGGATACTGGAGCTCTGTGGTAAAAATGAGTTATCATTTTTTGGTCATGTCTTGGTTTCAAAAAGTGGATAATCTGAATGTTGTTGAACAAGCGATTCAAGTTTTTCAATTGAAAATCCAACTCAATTCGTAGGCTTTTGATGAAGAGAGCAGTTTAGAAATGAGAACCTAATATTTTCTCGGGTTCGATTTTTAGGCTCGGAATGGAAAGTGTTCGGTAGGAACAGTTGTGGGCCGTAATGAACTGCGTTATAAGAACCACTAGTTAAACACCGAATAAGATATGTTCACTTCTATTTTAGGTGTGAGGTGGGAAGAGCTAACGTTAGCTAATTTCCATAATGGATAATTATCATGACGGGAGAATAAGTAATGATCATTTATTTAAATTTTCGTTGTTTGGTGTGCACAGCTGCGCTCTTTATCCTTGGTCGCTGTAGTTCAGAGCTTCAAATTCGCATCTCCACTAGAGTGATACAGTGAGCGTTTTACATGTTCGTTTCGATGATGCGTCCAGTTACATGTACGAATCTGACCTTACACAAGAACGAAATCTAGGCACACTTGAAATCAACAATTATTGTTGTGTCGAAAGGGTAAGATAGAAGCGTTACTTTCTTTATGTATTCCATTGTACCTCTGATGTTGATTTAGTGAATTAACCCACTTCGCTTGCATCGTTGAAAACAGGATGGCATAATCTAATGCTCACCCAATTTCATTAGTGCTTAAGTGTCATATTTATTTCATAAACACTGTGCATTCCAACATATCGCACACACCGCATACACTTAGGTGGCGTCAAATCGGAAGGAAACGAAATGTTTTTTACCGCTGCTAACTACTCACTGTTTGCTTAATCATACATACATAAACTTCTATTCTTTGGCATTACATAGATTGAAGGTTACTGTGTGAAGGAAAAATCTAGCTTAACTCAATGTCCAATAAGTATCTGTGCTATAAAGAAACTGTTCAACAACGGCTCGATATTCGATTCGTTATTCATATAACATTCCCTAAAACATTTCAATTGCTCTGATGATCATGTCGCTGCATTATAGGATCTCATGGATTTTTAGAAAATATGTTAGGATTTACATGTTTATTTCAAATGCTAAGTTGAATATTTGTTGCTTAATCATTATTAAACTTTGCTATACTTAATTATTTTCAACTGTAAGAATTGGATCAGCGCTTGATTAATGAGGAAGAGACGACACGAGTTGTTGATGACGAGAAGAGAGAAAGTAAATGACGTGGTTCCAAATTGAGCTCGACATTCTAGATTTATCATTTAGTCTTAACGTTAATTTCATAAGCACTTTACAGATTTTCATGCACAGGAGATTTCAATTTTGGTATTTTTTCAATATGCGAATTTTGTAAGAGTGAATCTTAAAATCACGTCTGTTGCCCTGTTACTTATTTGTTCCTAGTAATGCTTATATAAATGATTACTTTAGATTTTCTATCAAGATATCGATTACAGCACTAAATAAATACAGTTAGCCTGTAGTAGAATAAGAAAGCTCGGAATAGTGGCGCCATCATTTCAAATCAATAAATGAATGTAATTAAAAATTGTTAGTATTTACAAGTTTATTACTATTGTCATAACAGATTACCGCAATTAATCATTCCCATGTCGATTACTTACTAATCCCTTAGTCATTGCTCTTCAGGTATTTGTATTTGTATTTAATCTTGAATGTAAGCAATTCTCACGACATTCATTCACTCAATACACTTATAATATATTTAAGCCTTTTCGTCCGTTCGTTCAAGCTTCATAGAATGTGGAAAAAATTTTATAAACTTTTCTATTGGATTTTGTGTATTACTAATATCATTAAGATATTCTGAGCTTTAAAAGAGACCATCCCATGTGGGATGCACGAAGTCTGTCCTCAATAAACCACCGTTTTGCTCTATACATGTTCCCTGAACAGAAATTTTCACAAGCTGAGTATTGTATACCATTCCGAATCTCTATCCCAATACACTGTAGGTATGATGAAGCGGTAGGTTTGAGGTAGACCAGAAACACCGCCTAAATAGTAATTGAGCACCTCTTACCTCGAAATTTATAATAATATGAGGATTACTAATAAGGTAGTATAGCAATATAGAGGTAACTTGTTGATAGCATATGAAGTTTTTTCCATGAACAATTGCCCAGTAGTTTTTAAGTATTCTTATGTACTGCATAATTCGAATGTGACATACAGCATGTAGAGGCCATCCAGCATATTTCGTACTGTCAGATTTTGTATGTAAAATAGAGACATGAAACGATTTGGATAATATTTTTATGATCAAATAAGTACAACAGGATCACTAGTTCTTCCTGTACAGCCAAAAATCCTTGCTGGAAACAAAACACGGATTAAGACAATGAGAAAAAGAAAACGCAAGAATTTGGTATTTCGTCTATTCTAAAAGAATAACTATTGTTTCGGGAAATGGACAACAACGGATTTCGGCTCGTTCGTCTTTGCTCTTTACGAAATCCTCAAGAGGATGTTTCGTGTTCGAATATAAAAAGTAAATTTTGGAAAACCTATAACATAAGCTTGCAATTTGTATTCACACCAATGATACATTCCATCCTGAATTATTTTTAACACTTCTCAAATCCAATTTTCCCCTGATGAACCGTTTTTGAGAAATTTGTTCAGCTTCTATTACCGTTTTTTTGGGCAGTTATATATATATAGCTTTTCGTTAGGTATGAAAGTGCTTATGTAGAAATTATATTGAGGTTATTTGCATAACTGAATTACATAGTGAATGAGATTGGCGTATGCCACGTGCACTGGTTTATTTGCACATATGGCTTATAATTTACATCGAATAATAGAGATTTTCTTAAATACGGATATCATTAAAAATTAAACAAGTGACTATAGAAATGTGCAATAAGAGAGCAAAGTGGAGGAAATTCAATGATGCAATTATTAGCAAGATATAATGAGGTAGGGAGAGTCTCCAACAGAGCTTTTTCTTGAACATCATTCGTTATCAAAAACTTTTGAAGTGTGCGCAACTAAATATCCATACTCTGGAAAGACAACGAAGTTAATCACTAGGTTAGTAAAAGTTTACGATCGCCAATATATGCATGATTTTACCTATGTTAATGTCCTCGTTATTATGACGACTTATTAATAACGATGAAAATGTCACTGGTGCTAGAATCGTTATTTTGAGGTTGGTGAACTGATTTTCTTATTGTGAAATGTAGAGAGAAGAAGTCAAATTCGTTAAATACCGGCTAAATTCTGTTTTGGATGGTGACCACGAATTTTGGGTGCCATTGAACATCATTACGGATCAGACGAAGTCGCATTAACTCAGGCTTGAATGTCGTGAACGATACAAACAACATTCAAACAATTGGCACTTTTGCAGAAGAAACTTTGTTCGACAGTTGTTTCGATACCGTCTTAAATGTGTTTGCAACAAATCTCATACTGAATGAAATGAAATCGAATTAACACTATGGCTATAATGACGGTCCATTGAAGTCCTCACTTGACCAACTGGTACGTCATTGTTCTTATTTTTATCGATTTTTATTATTCTTAAAACTTTTTTATTCATATATCTTTCCTTTGAAGTGTTATTTCGAATAATTGCAATTTTAAAATAGTTTCGGAATGAAAAAAAGTGTTTTCAATATAAATAACTTATGAATAAATATGACACTAAAATGCATATATATATGTAATTTTACTTATTTATGCAATTCTGGCTAATGATTTATTGATTTTAAACAAAATAACTTATGTATTTCTTTTCACTACTAATATAGCACGTTTTTTCTTCTATCAACTTTTTCGTTGAAAAAAGAAAAACAGCAAATTATTTAACCAATTAAATAACAATCAGCTGTTTTTCTTGAGAATCTTTTAGCTGAAAAATACTACGCAAACGAATAAAAGAAGAGGAATGTGAAAAGGAAAAGCTGACGGCAATCAACACTTCACTAACATCTGTCATTGTTTACGTTCTTATCGAGATCAATTATGCTTCATATTTTTCGTTCCTTCTCAGATTTATATCTTTTTTTTCCTAGTCATTTTTTGTTCCATAAACTTCACTAGATTATTTGTAACTATTAAAAAGTATATTGTCCATAATATAAATGAATTCTATAATCGTAATTGTATTTTTATTTTACAATGATATTACACTGTCTGTAATTATGCTGAGTTGGTCACGAAACTCGGAACCTCAGGCGATACTCGAACTCGTACCTACAGATCGGCCATCTTTTTACATTATTTGTATTGTAACATAAGGACCATCTTTATATTTGCCTTAAACGTCCGATGCTGAATTTTCGAGTTCAAGAAAAAATAAACTCAAACACAAAAAAAGTGCAAAAATTTTTCATAATAAGTTTGAATTTGCCTTGAAAATACAAATAATCCACGATTAGCATTGAATGATTTTTTGGAATTTCTTTTTTTTTACAAAAGAAAAAAAAATTATTCTGTGTTGAAACGAAAAATATTTTCGATTGAAGAACAATGTAAATAATGAATTAACTTTGACAATAAGCGAAATAACCCAAACAGATGGAATTAATGACTTTTCCGCTGTTCTGCAGATGCTGCTCGTCATTTTTTCCTCTTCAGTTTGAAATTATTGACCTCATGAGTTCGTAATATCTTCGCTAGAAAAGAATTTCTCTTAAGAAAAATAGCTCGTTCCGAGTGAATAGTGTCAAAAATTATGAAACGAAAGCATTTACAGAATTATTAGCAGTCTAAATAGAATTTATTAAATTTTTCTAGAATATTTTTTTTTACTTTTGACAAGTATTATACTAATTATGATCTATAACACTTTATAATTACTTAATCTAAAAATTCAATCGAAAAGCTTCCTTCTTTCCAAATAGTGTAATTTTACAATTGTTACAACCAAAAACACATATAGAAAAAAAACTCAAAGCTTCAAAATGTCCTCAATGAAAGAGGAAAAAAATACTCCAATATCTGACATTCTCTTTTACAGTAGTGGTTTTCTCAATTGCTTTCTGTATTTGAAATTTCCATGTAATTTTCGTATTGAAAAAGAAAAGAGTTTTAATAAACATGTTTTTTTTAATGGTTTGTTGTTTTGTGTTGTTTATAAGAATTGACGTTAACAAAAAACAGAATAAAGAAAAAGCAGGATGAGAAAGGAAAATATCTGAGTGGGAGGGTAAATGATGAGTATCGAAGAGTCACTCACTATCCTCGTTTTCTTTCTACGTGAAAAAATGGTAACGATTAGAAGTAATTTTGTATTAGAATAACAAAAAAAGCACCAGCAAAACAAAAATATTAATGTGCTATTTATGCCGAAATTGTCATTAAATTTCTATTTGAATAACATGTTTGCATATTTGATCTCGTTTTCAATCAATTAACTACTCAATGTGTTACCAATCTCTCTCATTTGCATAGTCTTTTCACTAATCTACTTCGTTATTGTGGATTTTAATCAATAATTAAAGATTCTAACGATCAATACTCTTTATAATTAAGGCTTTAATACGAGAATATATCGTGCATTTCAATGAATTGAGGATGATTTTGTTTAGTAATGAAATGAAATATGATTAGCATATATTTAAATACATTTATATGTAAAATTGAAGCAGAACTGAATTGCGGTTGACTCAAAGATTTTTCTTTTCACCCCATGGCTGACCGTTCTTGTAATGTTTTTACAGAAAAAAAAAACAAATCGATAAGTGCGTTTATACTCTACAGCTCGTTTTTCGCTATCACATTTCCATCGACTGAATTTATTTGTTTGTTTATGCTTTCTGATAGCAGAAAAAAATGTCTGTTACAATAATTTATCATAATAGAAAACGTCTGCCTTTTCATTCGTAATTTTTTACTTCACAAAATTCAATCTTTTACCCCATATAGTTTTTTTTTTAATAGAAAAAATCTTTTGTAAGTATTTCTAGTGTTCGCTTTTTCCTATAAACAATGATGGCTTACTGACATCAAAACGGTTGAGTTGAATTAATTACAAAACTCGAAACTCAAACGGACTGATTACTTGAGTCTTTGTTATGCGACATTGGGACTCGAATTCAACCTGAGGTTCCTAGCTTTTGTTAATCACTCAGGTACGATGATTTTTTCAAGCTATTTATTTCATTTTCTATAAGTGCAGCTTCCTAGTTGGATGACTTTTGTTTAAATTCTAAAAATTAGCTTGTTGCTTTTTTACTTGTGTTGGAGATGGAAGAAAAAATATTTTAAAACAATAAATTCGATGATGTTTGATTCAGAAAAATGAGGTTGTCGACGCATAACGTAGAAATCTATCAATTTTCAAATAAAAATTCAAAACAGGCCAATAATGAACTTCTCATAAATTAATGTCGGTTGATCACAAAAGAATTCGTTCCGTAGTTCAAACGGTTGTACATCAGCATAGAATTCTACGTGACGCTGGTTCGTGCCATGCCTGATGTTCTCAATAATTTAATTAACTCAGCTATGTAGAATATTAGGAGTGCCTTTAAAATTAAATGCAGTTGGGCTACTGTAATACGATTAACACAGCGTACGAGTCTACTAAAGTGTCTTTTCTTTTCGAGAATTAGTCAACTCGATTTCAAATCCGTTGTTTGTTTCTTTTGAAAATTATTTTTGAGAAAAAAAAAACACAATCTTGAGGTGATTTGAAAAATTTTTGCGTTATTTTGTCGATAATATACTAAAATAAGCAAGAATTTTTAGTGGAATCCATTAGTTTTTGAGGAACAAAGAAAACTTTTCAGTAGAATGCATTTAATTTTGCAGGAATGAAACCTCAGAGTATAAAAGACGGATTTATTAGGAAGAAAAAAATTGTGAATACTTTGAGTGCAAATTAAATTGTTAAGCAGGAAATTAGTATGTTTTATTCGCAACATTTAACACATAAAAATGGAATTTATGTTAATATTTTCAAAAAATCATACTAAAAATCGTCATCATTTTTTAAGCAAACAATTTCAATATACCGAAACGTAATTAACTCATAACTCAAACGAGTGACACTAATTCTTATTGCTTTGGATTTCGCGTTTTGTTCTCGTTGTTGATGAACATCGAAACATCACAACAACGTCCGTCATACGTAGTAGAGTGGTGGCGAGTGAAACTCATCAACAACGATCAATTTGATGTCCTCCGTCATCATTCCACACTCATCAAATCGAAACACCCTCCTCGCATCTAATCAAATCACACTGTTATAATGCGCATTATAAATATATAATTAGATTTCTTTTGTATTATCACATTTTAGCTCGAATTGAACTTCGGTCGCCTTTTACTAGTATAAATCGATTTGCCTTCAAAATTTATACTGCCACGCCTCAACGTAATCTCTAAGGACCTCTATTTCTTTGTTTAAATTGCGAATTAAAAAAAAACGACCAAGTCGCATATTCTTTCTCGTTCAAAAAAAAACTAGTACGCTTTGAATCGTTACAGTAATGAAAATGTATGCTTTTTTTTTATAAATGTAATTGAATGCAACATAATTCGAGGTCATAAATTAGCCTCATCATTTAATCTTAAATGTTCCAAAATAGAAGTTCCAAAAAAAAATTGTTTCAGATAAGAACAATTATATAAATGAAAAATGTATGTACACTATTAAATATAGAATTATAAATAGAAACTAGTTATTCGCAAATTGATCTAACAATCCCACCAATATATATTTTAAAAAAACTAGAAAAACAAAATCGTTGAGTGAGATTTCCTCAAATCTAGCATAGATCTGATGTCTGAAATTGTTTTTTTTTACGTTTTTTTCTTTGTACAAACTGAGTGTCCTTTTTTTTTTCTATTATAAAACTTGACTTTTCCCTCAATAATTAATGAGTATTCCGATATATTATTCACGTGTGTATTCGATTAGATGCTGTCTACCTCATTTAATTTCATTACTGAATGTAAATTATAACTATATGAGTATTTTTTTCTTTCACATAAAATATTTAATTCGTCTCATTCTTATTGCTTTTAAATTCAAAGTGTTAAAATCGTGGATATGACGCCATATTAGAACAATGATCAAAATGACGTCACTGTCAAATGATCAAAATGACGTCACTGTCAAATTCGAATATTCCCAATCACGACGTCTTTGTTGTTTCATTTATATGTCCCTCCTAGCATTTTTTTTTATTCATCGTGAACTTTCACATTATCACTATTTATTATTATTCTATTTGTTTTCGGGATCCACTATCGGCGAATTGTTATTCTGTTGCTCGTTCATTAGATTTCGCTTACTGAAATTGTTGCCGGAGTATTCTACCCAATTAATGTTGACAAATACTTAATCAATATTACTTCAAAAAATAGTAATAATATGAGCATCGCATAACGAATCGATAATTCTTGGCGTTGATGAATCTCTATATGATACACCAGCTATTTTGTACCTCTGTAAGAATTACAGAACAATCTAGAGATGCATATCTATTCTATTGATAAATTAAATTATAAATATTGGTCTCTACAATGTAAGTACACCTTATCATCCTTGATAATTCAAATTTTAAATCATCAAATCACAGAAAGAGTTAAAACACTGATTAGCTTGGAGGTGGAATCAAACCACGGTGCGAATTTCTTGCAGCGCATCTCGTATAGTAACTTTTTTGACGATTCACATCACATATTTTTTTTGTTTTTCAAACAAAACTGATCAGTTGATTTGAAGTTGCATGTGAACACTGCCTTAATAAGACATCGCAACTCTTTTGGTATTGAGAAAGAGAAGTTTTCAAAATTTGGTTAATCATTGATAGTAAGAAAAATCATCGAAATACCTCATCAAGCAATGCTCTTGAAATTTTACCTCAACCATTAATCCCATAATTATTGTGAAGATTATTCAATCGATTGTTGTGCTATTTTGATTCAACGGCTATAACGACGCATATCATTTCGCAAATTCAATTTCTTCTCCTCGGCTAACCAACTCGTCCTCGCTCTCTAAAAATTCAATGAAATGCTAGCAGATTTATATCGGATAAGATAGGATTCGTTCAAGCTTATCTGTAAAAGTTTTTATAAAGACAAGACCATATTTTTTGCAATAAAATATGAATATTGATGAAGTCGAATGGCGCATTGACACTGCTGAAAGGGATTTAGTCCTCATGTTCGAGCCTTTTGTTTTGTTATCATTTCAACAAAGAACCGTCGACGTACAAGATTGCAAAGTAACGAGGAAAAAAAAAAAGAAAATCAATATATATGATTAACATGTTAAAAATAACGATCGGCAAAAGAAATGTCATGTTTGTATTAAATGATGAATTGACAGCGAAACTGTTCCTTCTAAAATCCCCAATATTTAGCTACATTGTTTTGAGAGAAAGTAAAATGAAAAAACTTTTTGCTGGCTCGGTGTTCGTTCTTGGGACATTTCTTGCTCATTAATAAATTACAAAATTCTTCTTATTTCTTTCATTATGATGAAAAATTTCGCAATACTTTCATCAGTTAATGGACAGGACAATCTCTCCACTTTTTTTTTATCCTCACTCACTACTTCACAATTCATTTGCGAATATCCAGGGATGATTTATTCGATCGTGTAATTAGAGGTATTTAAAATGTTTCATATTCTTTTTCAATCATGTGTACGCAACATTCTAAAAAAAAACAACAAAAACAAAAAAGGGAACGTTGTCAGAATGCCGGTTGTACACATCACCTACTAATACTAGTCCTTATCGTTGATTTCAGATGTTTTTTCAATATTCTAATAGATTTGTAATGAAAATTGATTAGAAAGTATTTCAGATGTATTTATTTTGTGAAGACACACTTCTACAGCAACATGTCATCAACATTCTTGGTATTACTGATCACAAGATGACAAACAAAGTGTTCAAGCTGTTCACTGTATTACCAACGATTGACGATGTTGCTGTGGCTGTGAACGAATTATCCGATAACAATTTGTCTCTAGCTATTCGATATTTCATCGCAAACGTGAGAAGCTGAAAATTTCTTTCACTATTTTTTACTTGTAAAATACACTGGTCTTTTGGTAGTTTGTAGCATGGAATAAAATTTCTAACAAGTTGACATCAATATTTCTCTTTTAGAACGAAGTTGACAAATTTTTGAAAAACATGTTTCATCAATATTCTTGATTAGCCATGAACGTCACTACATTTGGTTAATTTGGTTCATTACAAGCTATTCAAAGATTTAACCCTAAATAATGTTTTTCATTTAAACGGTAGGTCAATGTCATCTAAAAATCCATAATATCCACATAAAAATGATAGTGATCAAAACTTTGATCTTCATTATTCCTTGTGCAACACTCTTCTAAGCAAATCACATCGTGAATTGGGGAGGTTATCTAATGCAAATATTGCTCATACAATGACCGGAAGTGTTCAACCTCAATCAAGTCATGATTGTTTGTTTTTTCGCCTGCATTATTCTGGTATCAGTTCACCAGCACCAAAATGATATAAGTTCAATTTATATAATCGAAATGCTGAGCCAATCACAAATTCTACAGCCTCAGGCAATACTCGAGCCCATATGATGATCTATAATTACAGAAATATGAGATATCTGTAGCCTATTTTGAGCACCATAGTTGGTAGAGGAGATAAGTGAATCTTTACGGAATTTATAAGACCTAGCTTCCTTGTGCGGAGGATGAGGATAAGGGGTAGGGAGCTTGATTCTGCGCAATCCTCACCACCAATCATTGTGTCATGCTTCTCAACTGGATTACTTGGATTCCCGCTAATCATCGAATAAGTCGAGCGGACACAAGTAAAACGTCCATTTGTCTCCACCGCGCGCGAGGGTAGTCCAATAAGCTCTTTTTACTCGAGGGATTTGTTGAGCATCAATATCACTTTCTAGGGCAATGGTCAAGAGGTCAGACCATCGTGCTGTTAGTCCTCATGCAAAGCGTTTGATGTCAGGTGCGATCCAATCACTTGCAGCTCTTATCCACCGGTCATCATTGATGCGCACCACCTGTCCGGCTTACCTAACCTTCGAAAGCTTGGTGTTTACGGCTGCGTCTTATATTTTTGCTCGTTGGCGAAGGTCAGAACTCTGTATTCCCTCTTTCACTTGTGTGATACGGGTAATGCCAAGCATCACCTTTCGATAGAGCGTGCGTTTAATGAACGTTCATCCTGCTTCCGTAATGTTCAAGTTTGTAAAGCATACGTTAAGGCAGGAAGAATCGTCATATCAAAAAGGTGGACTGGAAGCTTTATCCTCTTCACTACGCCCTAGATGCTTTTGTACGTTCCCTAGGTCACTTGTTTTCTTCTGCTACGCTCTGGTGTTATCTTATTTATCATGTTGGTATCACAACCAAGATACACATAGATTGAAAATTCTGAGTCCTTTCCCTTAAGCGTAAATGGAGCACCACCAACGTATTCGTTCTTCATAAACATCGTATTCTGTAGGTTTAACTTGAGGCCACCTTCTCCACAAGCACTGTTTAGGTCGGCTAACATTTGTTTTGTTTGCTCTATGTTTGGTGCAAGAAAGCCGGTATCATCGGCAAGCCGATGATAATGATGTTGCCGACCGACGATTTGCACTCCCATATAGTCCCAGTTCAATTTTTTTTTTTCAGTTCAATAGTGCTTTCGCCAAATAGTATAGCTTTGTTGGTACAATTTTACGATTTTTACTGTTGGTGATAATGTCTTTATAAAATGGAGTAATTTTGGTAGTAAATTCTCATTTATCTCACGAAGAAACTTGATATACGTAGTCGACAAAACTTGATTAGTCAATGATTCCATGACCGCTTCTGCCTCTACAGAATCGAAAGCTTTCTTTAGATCGATAAAGGTAATACAGAATGGTTTCTTATTCTTTCGTGATCCTTGTATGAGTCTTATCATTGTGTGAATATGTTCCATGGGGCTGCACCCTTCTCAAAATCTTGTTAGTTAACGTGGTTGTTTTTCGTCTAGTCTTCTGCCAATCTTGTTAAGCATGACGCGTGAAAAGTTTGTAGATCACTGATAACAGGCGGGTTGGATGGTAACTACCAATGTGGTGAATGTCTCACTTTTTTTGTGCAGCAACACGGTCTTGCTAGCTTACTACTGACTAGGAACTTTGCATTCGGAAGGATAGCGTGTGAAAAGTCGAGCCAGTGTATTGATGAGAACTGGCGTAGATTCTTCAGATGTTGTGGTCTGATACTGTCTAGACCAGTAGCTGTACAATTTCTTACCGACGAAATTGCATGTCGGATTTCGGAAGGAAGAACGTTTGGAATAACATAATCGTCTTTCCTCTCATTACATGGAGGTACACGAACGTGGATTCCAAAGGGATTCGAATAATAGTCGTAGATGATTTTCTCCGTCGCCTTTCTGGAG
>KN716233.1:132146-157807 GCA_000816705.1 Dictyocaulus viviparus | reverse complement strand
ACAAGAATTAAGAAAATCAACAAAAAATTGAAAAAAATTAAGAAAACTTATATTATTAATATTAAAATACAGCCCGATGATATAGTAGCTTCATCCATTTACAACGGAACATCACTTTTCCAATAATAAGGTTGGTCCAAATATCAATGTCACGAATATGGATACTGCTGATAATTTTATTTGACTCACAATGATTTCGATAGCTCCAATTCAGAATAGTGACTAATGTTGTGTTTAACTCACAAATTTGCCTACAGCTTACATCACAACTCATCCTCAAAGGTCATTCGGTAAGGTTTCCCACCGTTTATCTATTCAAATATATTCTCAAATTTATAATGAAATTATAACACAACACTCCATAAGTCACATTTCTTTTTCCCTTTGTTTCATCTTTCAATTAACAAAAAAAAACTTCCGTTTATTTTCCAGCTTGAATTGATACCATTTGGGATGTGCTTTTTTAAACCACCTCTAAAAGTTCGAGTATTCGATTTGTCACTATTTATGGCGACAGCATACGAATATGGTAAAGTATCGTTCCGATATCAGGATGAATTGTACGACATCATCCTAGAAAAACTACTACCAGGTAATTTTCATGACATTAGCACCATTATCCGTCATTCAGAACCAAATATACCATTACCTACGATGTTTGTTTATTTTAGATGGGACATTTGTGAGTCTCGATCAACTTTTATCTGTGAAACCACCAAAACTGTATAAACAACAAATGAACACCATTGATAGCGATAAATCGGTTACTCGTGAAAGCAATAGAGATTCAACTACTAGCACAGCACAATTATCTGTTAATCATAATAGAGGACGAAGAGTTTCATTCGGTAAGTAAAAAACTGTGCAAATGCTAAAATCTCAAAATGATACGATGTGGAAATCTCCATATATAAAGCAGTATAATTCTATATAATATTTACGTGAAATCCTGAACATATGTACAAACAACAGATAAAACGTAAGTGAAAAGGAATAGAAGGCTACTTGTTGACAACGTCATATTTTCAACGAAAAAAGCCATATGACAATTCAGGATTTATTGGTGAGTGAAATGAGTTTGAAATGAAGCATATTCTAGTAAACGATGACTAGAAGAACTGATACATCCACTACCACTTTTTTGGTAGTAAAGATTTTGGTTTTTGGTTTTGGTAGTAGCCGCTTTAATAAAAGATTAGAGGGCACTGTGTTGTTTATATGATGCTGTTCATATATGCTAGTTTTCGCAAATGTCCAGCTTAATGAGTTGGTGGACACAAGATCTATGGAACTTCTGTTATTTAATGGACTTTCGAAATTCAGTAACTCCCAGGGCTTAACGAATAATTTAGCTACCTATAATCTTCACTTGTTTATCAGAATTCAGACATACGTCATTGTTTCCTCACAAGAAGGTAAACAACGACTGGTCACCAAGAGAGTCATGAGCTCATACATTTAATGTTTCTATATACACTTTTGTGCACTGAGGGTTTCCCAATACCATACTTCTTAGTGTAAATATTATAATAATCCTGTCTACCTCAATGAGTACAAATAAGCAGTAAAATGCTATAAACACAAACATTCATATTTAAATTCACGTATCTGACCAAGCACTTCGTATGATATCAATTTATTATCAAAATTTAAGGCAGCATAAAATTGATTGATGACGTAACGAAACCGGTGAAAGGAGTGGACGAGTATGTGGACGAGATGTTGAAGCAAACAATGGATCACCTCATTATTTAGATCTCATGGTGACATAAATAATTTATTGGTACCACAATAAACATTTCATTTGTTGTAAGTATTCTATGAGCGAAAAAAGTGAATAAACAATATTTTAGGCTGAAGTCGAATTTTACAAACTATTAAATTTCATGAACTATTTATGTTATCGTTCTTATAGGTAAAAAATATATAAAAGCAACAAAAATTTTGGAAAGCTACGTAGTCATTCAATATTTTTTTGCTAATACAGTAATTTTTATAGAAATAGCGATAGTTGATTAACGATGAAACACTTCGAGAATGTGAATGAAATACAATAGAAAAGAAAAATATTGAATAGAAAAAAAGCATGAACGGTAAAGTAGGTCGGTTTATTGATAATGGTATACATCTGTCAACCATTGAATTAGAAACGAGGGATATTACAACTCATAAATTAATTATAATTGAATATGCACTCAACTAATTAACTAGATAAAATCAGAAAATCACCGTATTATGGAGAATTAATATAATATAAATTAATTTGTGAGATTGCTAAGAAACATCAATTGAATATCTCTTCATGGAACATGCGCCAAGTATAATCAGTAGCTACTTTTTCAAGGCGTATTTAATTTACGCGCTCCATTCTGACACGCGCGGAATTTGTGGTTTTGAAATTTAATTGCTACAAATGTATTGTTGTTGTTGTACTAATTTCTTGAAGTGATAGATCATATTAGTTTTAATGAATTCCAGTATAGCAGTGTTTTTTAAAGTTACTTTTAACATCATGACTCTTAGTTAAGTCATGCTGGAAATTTAGATTTTGATTCTTGTCTTGTTTCTTTTTACACTTGATTTTGCTAGATCAAAAGGTTTTAGATAGTTTCTGGGTACCCCAGATGTCTTATCCTGCTCTCGAGGGCCTTTATTCTATACATGACGAATTAGGATCAGGGGGTTTGTCTTCTAGTATTCAAACTGGAATTTATTTTACTTTTATTTCTTATTGATATGGAGAATTGATTTAACGTTATTTTTCCACATAAGTATAATTCTAGTTTAAACTTTTAGGTTTTGGTAAAGTAAAATTAGCTACTCATTTATTGACTGGTTTGAAAGTTGCAATAAAAATCATTGACAAGAAGGCGATCGGAGTAGGTTTCTAGTGACAATACTTCACTGGCGTTATTTTGTTTTATTCGAGTTTTTTCCTCAGGATGATCTTCCAAGAGTGACGACGGAGTTGGATGCACTGAAAACTTTATCACATCAAAATATCTGTCGACTATACCAGTTTATTGACACAGAAGATAAATTTTTCATTATTATGGAGGTATAGTTTTGACAATTTCTGATTTCGCTTTATTGTTTTCTGCTAAGAAGTGTCATGTATTTTCTACAGTACTGCAGTGGAGGGGAAATGTTCGACTATATTGTGAGGAAAGAGCGTCTGGAAGAATCTGAGGCGCGTCATTTCTTCCGTCAACTCGTGCAAGCTATGGCATATGTACATTCAATGGGTTACGCGCATAGAGACCTTAAACCGGTGAAAGATTTCTTTTGGTTACACATTGTTTTATAATAAATGCGTAAAGTATTTTTATTTTTAAATACGTCGACAACAATTTTCGTCAACTCTTAGTTTAGGAAAACTTGCTTCTAACTGAGGATCTACACCTTAAGGTGATAGATTTCGGTTTGTGTGCTAAGCCGTCCTCGCTATTACGTCCTTTAGACACTTGTTGCGGCTCTCCAGCTTACGCTGCTCCCGAACTCATTGCAGTTAGTATAATTTCTGTTTTCTGAGCTTGTATGGATTTCGTGCGCGTGTGTGCTTCCTAAAATCTTGTTAAGTATAAGGAAGTCATGCCTCACAGCTTTTTGGGAATTCGGGGAGTTTCAATGAGTTCTACTATATTAAACATCCATAGTTTACTCTTCATCTATTTATGACGGCTTCATTGTTTTGTTCGTTTCTTTTTCTGGTGTCATTATGGGAAGACCTTGCATATCTGCAGAAGGAAAGGAATTTCTAACATTGACTCAAGAGTAGTACAGGGCTTTGAGAAACTATAACGGAATCAAAAGTTGCTTGTATTAAGTTTTTGTAACGTCCTTTCATTTGTGATTAAGCAAGTTCTTAAAGAGCAAATTTTCAAAATATACATGGGATGTGAAGTGAGCTAAAATCTATTCTTTCCAACATTTTAAATATAACATTATGGGTCCTATCAATAAACGCCACACAGTTTCTGCAAATTGCAACTTAATTTCAAGTTTTTAATTCCAAGTCTAACGCTGCATTTTCTTCAAATATGATGTTGTTTGGAATGAACCTTAGTTTATGGAGGAATTGCACGAACTATTCAGGGCAAAGCTTACTTGGGAAACGAAGCAGATATTTGGTCAATGGGTGTGCTGCTGTATGCACTGCTTTGTGGATCTCTTCCTTTTGAGGATGAAAATATGCAGATACTTTATCGGAAAATTGCGGTATATTTGTTAAAACTATTTTCTAAGTTGTGGTTTTGTATTCATATTATGACTTAACAGCTCGCTTGCATCGCTTTGATAGCATGATGTAATAGATCAACAGTAGGACTCTTCAAGAAATTAAATTTTTCAGAGGGGTAACTATTCAGAACCAGAATGGTTAAGTCCAAGTAGTCGGACGTTACTCCGAAGTATGTTACAGGTGCATATTTTGTAAATCAAACTGTCATTTCTGTCTGATAACTGTTCTAAATTAATTTCATAGGTAAATCCTCAATACCGTATAACGGTTAAGCAGTTGCTCGATCATCCGTGGATTAACTACAAATACAGTCAAAAAATCAAATGGAACAGCATTTATGATGTTTGATTTCTAATTCCTACATTATAATATTTTTTCTTTACAAGTACGCTTTAGAAAAATGTTGTTGATGAAGAAGTGGCCACTGAACTTGCCTTTCATCATAGAAGATCCCTTCCCGAAATGATCGCTCTTATAAAGGTAAAATATATGTAGAAATTTATAATAATTTAATGCTACTCCATTGTTGAAGGAATGGAAGTTTGACTATCTCACTGCGACTTATTTTCTACTTCTACAACAGAAAGGTCGTAAACAGAAAGTCACGTTGCCTCCTCCTAAGCCCAGACAGGTGAGACATTCAAAACTTCCATGGGTTTTTACATTGTTTAAAGTCAAATATTCTATGAACGATCAGATGCAGAAAATAAAAAGTAATTGTTTTTTTTTAGGGAGAATCTCATGTAATAGCGTCTCCGACTATACATGCGTCATTGGAACATAATCTTGACTATTCTGGTTATGACGATAGCATAGATGTTGATCTATCTCCGCGGAGTTTTCGGTCAGATAGTAGTATTAGTGATGATGTAGTATTGCGAAACGGTGAACGCGACCGTCTTGCTGATATAGAATTGGAAAGATTTCCTCGAAGAGGAATTGACGTTAGTTTTAATACGCTTTATTTTACTTTTGTTCTTGTGTGAATACTATGGTCATTATAGTGCTTGAAAGTAGGATGTTCGTCTTAAATATGAGCGGTTTGTGAATTTTTTTTTAGACTCAGCTTTTATTACAGTGTGTGATTTTTTGTATTTATGTAACATGAGCAAAATTTGCAGAAATCATCATATATTAATGCTATTTTCAACACCCCAACGGTATGTACCGGTAGATCTCCTCAGCAACGATTGTTTGATTCTTCATCTACAAATGGTTCGACGCCATATAAATCAATTAAAAAGAATGCATTGGTTGGGAAGGTTTGCTGTTCTTTAGTTTTTTTTGTGTCTCAACCCTATTTAAGAATCCTTAATGTTGTTCCTAGACTAGCCTCGGTCATGAAGCAGGTTTCGAAAAGGAGAATTTTCGAACTGTTGCTGCAAGTGTTCGAGTTCGTGGGCCAGTGAAAATCATTGGTTTGTTGTTGCTCTGATAATTTCCCAATGAGGTTTTTACTATTGTTGATGAGTTAATGTTACACCGATGTTTCTGAAAGAGTAGACGCAAACTTAATTACATTGCATTTCTAGTGTACAGTTTTTAGATGATCGAGGAACTCGACCTAGGAGTATTTACACAACACCTCAAAGACCTGCCCTCAAGGGAATATTCAGCCCTGTAGGTGTGCGTCAAAGGTAATCATTTCTTCAGGAATTGTGGATCGTGTTACCATAACATAATTATTGATTTTTTTGTAGTTATATAATTCTTTCATCATTTCCATTGGTTTTTTTATTCACAATAAGTTATTTTATGAAGGGTTTTTTCAGAGCTAGATCATCAGAAAGGAGCGGTGTTGAATCACCTGTATTTTCTGAAGCAAAACCTACTACAAACGATTCAGAACGGCATCCCCGATCGACTACCAAGACTCCGAGACTTAAGCAAAGGGTTTGCCTTAGTTGAGCATTTTCATCTACGCCTAGATTTTAGTTTTCATTTCTTTTTCCAGGTTTTTGCATCTCTAGAACGTAAAGCAGATCGTGTGATTAACCTTTTAACGCCTAGGAAATTAAGGAATGACTCACCTCAAGTTTTGAAAACTGTACAAGTACAAATATAACGTGTTTATACCATCTTTTTTTCGTATTCTCAAAAAAAGTTTGTTTTTTATAATACGTTGATTCCTCTTCAGGGAATGATCAATGTATCAGTGACAAATTCAACGGATCCTGAAAGAATCAAATACGAACTCATCAAAGTATTTGAGCAACAAAATATCAAATACGAAGTTAATGGGTAGGTTATTTTGAAACTACTGTTAAATTCCAATTAAGTTTGAGTAAAGAACGTTTGTTCTATGTATATGTTTAGTTGGAAAATTTCTGGTAAACAGAAGGACAAAGCAGGTCATTCTCTCACTGTTGAACTGGAAGTTGTAGTGGTAGAAAATATGGGGAAAGTAGGTATTCTTATTACATTATATAAGGTTTTCGTTTCGTAGTCGCATTTTAAGCATAAAATTCAGATTGGTATCCGAAGAAAGCGTCTATCTGGTGACGCATTTCTTTACAAAAAGGTTTGCGAACAGATTCTAAGAATGGCTGGTTTGGATGCCGACTAATTGGATTCTTTTCATACAGAAGTTTGATCCCGTTACATATGAATTCTATGATTGCATCACATTTCATACTGTATGTATATCTGAGAGCAGTTAATCTGCTTTGTTATTTCTAGTGATATCAAACCAAGTTTTCACACTTTCCAACATTGATGATTTTCAAAATAATTTTAATTTCAAATTATTCTTTTGTATGTTCCGAATCTCCATTTCTAGTGATATATGGTGTTCTCGCGCAGGGTATGTAATTATTATGATATTGTTAGAATTATGAAATAAGTTGACACAATTATATTTGATAAATTTTTTATATATAAACTTTGTTTTTCATGGAATTTTAATCGCAGAAATTAACACTAAAAGTGCTACTATGCTTGTCACCCAGAATTCTGTGTTGTTCTGGGATCATTCTGTGTTTCGTTTTCTTTGATCTCATTTTTTTAGATTTCCGGGAAAAGGAGTGGAGTCATTAGATTGAATCGGACAGATATCAACTTAGGTGGGTGTGATGCCGATATCGGCTTGCGAAAGGTGGAACGCAATAGTACGCACGTGATAAAAAAAATACGTTCTGAATAGTAACTGGAGGACTGAGTGGTTGCAGAACAAACGGCTCGGTAGCAAATTTTCAAATTCAGAGTCAGCGAACGTTTATGAAATTCAAATTACATAGGAGATTCTCAAGGAGTATAGAGTCTTTTTCTCTCTGCCCATCCATACATTATCAAACAGCAAGTTATAATATTATTGGAATCAATGCTGTGCAACAAGAAAAGCTATGTACGTTTAGGGTAATTTATACGAGTTTCCTAGTAATTCAGACGTAGAAATGCTGTATGTTAGCTCGTGCCAAGAACAAACTGGCACTTTGTACGTAGATTGGTGTAATCTGCATGTTTCACAATCCAATTTTGTTGAATTTTGTGCTTTCGACAAAAGGACTCCTTCTGTAAAAAAGAATCGAATGATCTTAAAATATGCAGTTTCTGAATTTTAGGCTAGCGTATAGAAGCTGCCTTGTTCAACTAGCACGGCATTTAGCTCCATCGCTTAACCGATTATTCACTGAGTTGTTCTAAACTGAGAATCCTGGAGACCTACAAAAGCAACCAGCCCACCTTAAATATAAGCCGAGGTCACAGAAGTTGTGGTCGACCTTCATACACATCTTATATCCTTATCATAATCTTCCTCAGTTATAACTTCATCACGATAGTTGGTTAGTTGTTACTGATCTATTTGTATAACTCCTCACACATAACCTCTAATGCGACATATTCCCATCTTTTGTATTTGTGCAGTTATTACTTCATTATCGTATGGTCAAAATCTATTTGTAATAACTCCCTTTATATTACCATTGTTCACTTTGTTATATAGTTTGGAATAATGTCTAATTACCCATGTTTGAGGTTTGATGGTCGATGCTCCACCGGCTAACAACTGATGTGGCTGATTCTACGTCCGACGAAGAGAAACGCACATTGTTTTGCAATCACCATCATCATCAAACCACGACCGACTTCATTACACAAGTTTGATGTTCTGCTCCAGAGCTGCCCTAAATGTACCGCGTGGCAAACAATCAAACAAAGCTGATTATTTTTACAGTCAATTCTGAAAGCATCCTATCAGAGCCATTACGTCGTTTAATTTGCATGGCCTAGAAGCCGACCACTTGAATGAATGCCATAATTAAAAGGTTAAGAAATCGGAAAAAAATCGCATCGTTCGCATGCTGGCTAATCTCCCAGTAATCAACAGAGTTTAGACATTAAAGCTGTGAGCTTTTACAATTTATTATCTGAACAGTGGTCAGTGGTGACTCGATATTATCTCAGTGATTTGCCTTTATAATATCTGAATTATTTTATATTAATTTTCTTTTATTCTATATCAACTATCATAAGTTATAATGGTTTCGTTCTGATATCTTTAGTTAATCGCAAAATTTCGAATCGCAAGCACGACAAACTGCCTGAAGTTCCAAGTTTCGCGATTAACTCACTGTCATTAGAGATAATTCATATTGATTTAAAACTGGTTGCTGCATCGCTATTCAGGTTATTGAGATCTTCACAGCTGTATTACTTACTAATAAATTTTTGGCTATTCAAAAAAAAAAACAGTTGTCTAAATTCAAAATAAATGCAGGTATGGCATTCCAGAATTTTTTACATGGTAAGTCGATAAGTATATGTTATATTACTAACTTTAACCATTATTCGGAGTTAAAAAAAATCCTCGAATTAATGTAAATCGGAAAAAAAAGACGAGAAAGACATTTTAAATGATTTTACCATATAAATAATTGGTTCGCATGTCACAGTGGCGCAGTGGTTGAGGTGACACACTTACACGTAAACCCGCCAGCCCTCTAGAGTCGGTAAAGCGATACCAAAGAAATCTGGGTAGGATATCTAGCACAGACGTGATAAAGTGTGGTCAATTTACATTAGGAGTACAGGTATAAAACCTGTGTAGATCAACCACCTCCACGATATCACGTTGGACATGAATGCATCTCGTCACAAGAGTTTGATTAACGCCAAAGATGGTCTTATCTTATGAATGTCTGTAAGCAGTTGAGTTTTTATATTAGTGATGTATATAGTGTAATTGCACAATAATTATTAGGTTTCACGATATTCATTATCAACATGTAATTTAAGTTATTCAATGGACTCAGAAGATAAAGTACAAATGAATTGCTTATAATTCTTATGAGTATGTGATTTTCATAATGGCTATTATATGCTTTTAGATCTTTGGTTATTCTAAAAAATATGGAGCACTCTAAGTGCAAATATAGGCCGATCGAGACACACGATTTATCGTAAATAATCATAATGATTCATTTTAATTATCAACTTGTCACATAAATTTCTACGAACATTAGATAAGTTTGTTATTTAGTTACTCAATACAATTTGAAAAATGAGAATAAACAACAGGATTATTTATCACTTTGAGGCGATGAGCTATGTATGGGTTTTGTTCATAAGATCGTGAAGGTTGAATAAGAATAGTACATAGTATTATTGGAGATGTTCATTATGGTACCAAGTTATTGTTGCTTATCAATGCAGAATGCTCTGATACTTATTTAGTCGAGTGATAGCGCATGGGGCGGTCTCAAACCTGAGTGTTCTGATTCGAGCCACCTGTTTATCATTGAAAGCCTTTTCTATCACAATTTCACCAAAGTTTATGTTTAGGCTCTACTAAAACTCGTATCGATGCGTTTTTCATGTGGTACACATGTCAATTTCCTGTGATCGCGAATGCGAATAATTTAGAAGATCGAACCTTACCATCTAGTAAGCACATTCTAACAATTATTAATCAATGAAAATTGTCAATTTCAAGGTGATATTATGAAGGAAAATATCAATTGAATGAACTGAGTGACATTACTGGAAGATAAATCGTTTATTATACGTCATAGTGAAAAGTGATCAACAGAAATGCATTTCATTTCAACATTGAAAACAACACAAGCAATGATATGTTACAGTATACAAGAGGATTATATCATTAATCATTTTTGTTTTTGTAATATTTAGTACGAGCCATATGTGATCGATCAATCTTTCTTAGTGTTATATCCTTGTTATACTGTAGAAACAACGAAAAATCCTTCTATTATGATACCTATATAGCATTTTTTCTCGCTATATATATATATATATAATTTTCTAGCATAAACTAACTAGTTGGTAAACAACAACAAGGAGGAAAAAAACCTGAAAAGTGAACAAAAACATGTCTTCATGAAGTTTTAATTCAAATAGCACAATAATACAACAGAATGTTTCAGTTTTTTTTTGCCTCTTTTCCAGTTTATGAAAAGTACGCGTCAAGCTTTTTATTGTTGTTTATAAATATATAAAAATTTTAGTGATTAGTAGAAGTTTTTGCACCGTAACAATTCAATGATATCGTAAGCTGCAAAGATGAACACAAAAAGATAAATTTCCACCTAAAATCTAATGAACACTACAACTTAATTGTTTTTTGGTTCAAATATGAATAATGCAGATAAATCGTATAGATTCGTATTAGAATTGAAAATTGTAGAACAAAATAGAAAAAATGTGATATAGCTGACAACAACAAGAAAAATTCTTTAGAAATTGACAAGAATAATAAAGAATATTGATTTTTTCTTTGTTACAGGTATTAATCACTAGGAATCACAATAGAATTCTATGATACAGGTGTTTTTCCTGATGACCCATCAACAGTAAGAGCTTCCTAAAATGATGAATTCTAAATAATTGAAGATGAAACGGAAAAAGTCGATTTCCGCTGTAGCGATTAGAATGATTTTTTCTTTCTTAGTTAGCATTTTTCCTTTTTGTAACACTCAATACAAAAGAAACTGTTATAGTTCGGTTTTTTTTAGGTACTTCATGAAAAGCAATGAAAATAACTTTTCGATAAATAAACAAAACAATAATGATAACAATTTACCGTCAAAAATCCTTTCTTCATATTATGTATAATAAAATGTATGAGTTTATACCATATCTCTCTTCTTTTCCTTTCACTTTTCGTTATCGATTTACCACAGATCAATATATATTTATCTGAAAAAGAACAGAAACTCATAGGGAAGTAAGAGAATAGAGATAAAGAGACTAAAAAAAATTTGCTAAAAGCATTTTTAGTGCTCTATTTTATTTTCATTGTCATAATGAGGTTTATGGTACGGTATTGAGTGATGTGTTTTTAAATTATACAGCTGGACGCAACGCTAAAAATGACTGGATTTTCGGTAATCAGTTATGGATTATTTGAAACTCACTTTGGACACATGAAAAGTTTTACATATATCTTTTTATTTATTACAATAAAGCCTAGGAAAGTTTAAAATTCATTCTGAAAAAATTTCAGAAATTTAAAAATATTGGAGAACTCAGAAATCATTGGTGTATAAATAGTCAGAATATTAATTTATGCCTGAAAAGGAAACCTGTTATAAATATATTCTGATTTCAACGGTTGTGTTTCAGTCCTACAGAGAATTATACAAAGAATCTTATCATTATCATCTGTACTTCGTTGCTATCACTTATCTTTTTTGCTATGTATAAAATTAATTCATATGGGTTCAAATTGATTCCTTTATAATTTGATTTATTCGAAGTGAGTTGAGACTCACTTTTTTGAGTTAATCCTTTCATAATTGTACTGAGTAGGCAGTTTTTCACACATAGCCAATTTTCCGCCTGGAACCAAACTTTCATACGAAAATGCGATGCGCCGAGATGTTGTGACTGGAGGGCAATCAGTTCTGCGCAGTTCGGCTCGTCCAATTTGCTAATCAACTGAAACGAAAAACCATTCTTGAAGAAGAATCTTACATGTTAAACTCTTCATTCTATTACTCGTGACTGCTTATTGTTCTGTATTTGTTTATTATGTAACTTAGTATCGAGTGACAATAAATTCGACTGTATATCGTTCGATAAACAGGTGAATACGCATTCCTGCAATGGTGGGCCAAGCGAACTTCCAATTTCTTGTGCTGCTGATTGTACTGACACGATCTTTGCTCTATGTTCCCTCAGTGTTTATATATATACTCACCTTATTAAAAAATACCACAACGCCATTGGCCACCGCAAGTGCTCGCTCGTACTTCCTTACGTCTTCTGCGGTAAAGGTGGCCGTTCCAAGCACATCATTTGTATGACTTTGAATGAATGCACGAAATCTGGTTCGATTATCATTCAGAAGAGCAGCTACCAATTCACATCCAATATCTACCGCATTGCTTGCTCTAAAACATTTATTTAACAAATATGGAATCCTAAAAAATATTTCAGTTTATTGTCGAGATAATAGTATAAACGGTAAAAACATTTACACTTTACATTTACACTTTCATTTACACTGATAGAATATTGAAAAATAGTTTTTAGACTTACACTCTAATCACTCTCTTGCACACCTACAACAAGAACATTTTCATCATTTTTTTTATCGGGAAGAGTGACGATATATGAATAAAAAAAACTGCATCAAAATGTTAGTTCTATAAAACATCAGTCTGAAAGAATTTACCTCTAAGAATTCATTAATTCATGATCTGGCCCCATATATGAGGCTGATGCTCTGACTCAGTGTCAGACATTAGCCTCTATGCTGTCCCTACAAAAGGTTGGTTGCCTCTACAAAACAGAGGAAATCCATTTTTTTAAACGTGATAACGTATGTTTGGCTGCATGCTTCAAACTTTAGAAGAAAATTTTTGTTTTCGCGGGATTAGCAATAATGTTTGATTGAATGGATCGCATAAATGACATGGAACTATAAGGCTCTGAAGAAGGTGATTATGTCGAAACATTAGCCAATGTCTGTGTTGCATTGACTTTTCCATAAAAACTGTTTACCAACATTGAGTATTGCTAAACAAGGTCACAGTCAAAAGAATCGTAAATACATCAGCTGAAATTTGCAAAATTTCGTGAAGGTAAGTGTGTACATGATATTTAGGCTTTTCACCACGTTGATTTGGTTATGCCTTTTCAATGATCTCAACGACATCCTTTCATGTATTGTGTGGGACTGAACAATTTTCCCATTCTAGAGCTTTGCTATCTTGAAAATTTACAAAATTTCTATCTGAAAGAAAGAGAGGAAGAAAGAAATAAAAGAAGAAAAAAAATAGCTCTTCCGTAGCGCTTCCAAGTCGTAACATCAAGTAGTAATCAGCTTATATGGATCGGAGAAATGTAACCAAACGACAATCACGCATCAGAAAGACGTTAATGTAGACATTGGTTTACTCTTGAATAAGCTTACATGTGTAATCGGAGATATTAAACTCCTCAGCTTTAATGACTCTGTTAATGAAAACCTTTTTCTTAACTCACATTCTAGACATTTTGTACTGACAGCTCAAGATTTTATAACTTTAGTAGAAGTCGAGTACTATGAAGTGCAAAAACAATTGCCGATATAACAAATACGAGAATATCCATAATGATTCTGAGTTAATTGTGAAACTTGAAACGTAAAGCAGAGCTCGAATACGTGTCGACAGATGTCTGGTCTCTTGTACTACCAAGGCTCTCACTCTGCTGTCATTCAACGCTTCTTTCATTATTTCTGTGTCAGTATCGTATCAGCACTCGCTCGTCAAAGTGTTCGATATGGTGCGTCGACATCACCATTACATCCAGTTAAGCTGGTAATTATAGGATAACCCTATTTATATATGATCTCTCATCGTATTTTTTATTTTTTTATGAACTATGAGAGCTTATTACGGTGTTCTTATGAACCTCATGATATTGAATTAATCACATAACTTGGCACCTAAGGCGGAACTCGAACATAGAAAATACGAGAATAATTTATGGGGTTGCATTCATATGTTTTTTTTTCAAATAAATGGATCACTATGAAAAAATATCACATGTGAAAGCAACAAGCTTTAAATAATAGATATTTTAATGAGTGATTTCGTAAATAGTAGTATTACTCGGCAGTAAAACTTAATATATGTTTTTTTGAGTGAGCTTCGTTGCCTCATTGAATTTCACCTGGTGTCCTTCTCTTTATTTTTACTTCAATTATTTAAATGAAGTGCTTTGTAATTTTAATGAATTGAAATAATTTTCATACTTTTCCCATGATAACTTTAAATATCGTTTTTCAGATGGTGTGATGATCACGGTGTTCTGTGATGCTTCAGGCTCGTCCTGCTTTTCGTCTGTTACGGACATCTGAAACAAAAAGAAAACATCATATCGTAGTATAATCGAAATGGAATTATAGTCACAGTGAGACGTGTACTGTAGCAATATTGGATCGTAGTAGAAACCGAGGAATACAGTAAGGGATTTGACCTACTGATTGGATTTTTTCATATTTTGTTGATACAAAAATATAAAGGGAATACAAAAAAATACGAAACGAAAACACAACCGCGTTTAATCGTTTTGTCGTATAAGATAAGACAAAATTAGGCTTAGCCGTTGGAAAGTCTTCAACAAGTCGGTGCTACCTTTCCTCCTAAATTCCTCCTCAATTCCTCTTAGTTAATTAGCCTCCCAATGAAATAGTGAGCTTGGTAAGCCTTAGGGCAAACGGTAAATACCGTCTGCAGCACTTCCAAGGAACGCTTTATAAACGCCTAGTAAAGTAATTTTAAAAAGTTCAAAAAAGGTCTAAATAACTAGAAGCGTCCTATTAAATGAACTTTTAGAAGGAGTTCCGTTTAATTGAATCCAATTCTCTTCATAAAGACAAGCTGTTTCAAATAAATTGTTGTAATATTAGAGGAAAAATTTTTGAAGGTTACTTGTTTATTTTGTAGCCTGGAAAAAATGCACTTATAAAAGCTGATCAGTTTTCAAAGAAAAAATTAATATCGATAACCCATCAATCTAATTATTGCTGCTTTTCGATGAATCATAACTATTTCATTAATAAAAATATTAATCAATATATTAATGCAAAAAATAAAATCTGAAGTGAAATTAATTTTTGAATAAATTCTACGAAATAAACATTGTTTCTATCAGAACGCTGTATCGGATCGGAAGATAAGGAGCCGTTGATGAAAACAATGTGAAACGACGTCAGTACGCTTCTTCACAGAGGAATTAATGGATGAAGCTGTAAGGCCTCTCAGTCTGAGGATTCAGAAGATTTATTACACAACTGTTCACAGAATGAAAAATTTCCGTCTAGTCTTTAACGAAGGCGAAATTCAAAAATTCTTCTCGTCTATAAAAATCTCTTATTTCGTGTATGTGAAGCTGTGAGGTTCATATTAATGTAGAAATAATGGACAAAAAAATTACTAAGCAAAAGTGAGGTAAACGATGAAAAAAAAGAGGAAAAGAGAAAAGAGAAAAAACGATAAGAACACGACATGAAATAATCTGAGAAAAAATGCAAAAAATATAATAGTACATTTAATTACAAACTCTTTTTATTTCGCTTAAGGTTTATAAAATTCCGGAAGAGTGTAAATGGCTTTTAAGACGACCGCAAATTTTTTGAAGCTTTATGCTTGGAAATTTAAAAAGCTTTTTGAGATTTTTATCACATGAGAGGGGACATTTTACAAAAAATTTTACAATCGATGATAAATATAATAAAAACAAAAAAAATAACGATGGTGTTTCAAGTGATGTTTTTTGGTTTTTAATGACGTCTTGTTGTTGACAATCAAGTAAATTTTTACTTTTTCTATCGTTCTAATGTATTCGTACAGCGTTTTCCTTATGATTAGCTTATTCGTCATCTTCAGTATGTTTCTCTTTGACTGATGTTAACTGTTTGACGTTTTCAGCTTCCTCAAAGCTCCGTCGATCCGTCAATAACGTCTTCTACCTCACTTTCTCCCTCTTAAACGATTCTCTAGTGTTTTATTTTTTTATTGTTGTATGTAATTAATTCTTATGCAATCATTTCGCTAAAAATAGTACTATTTAAGTTATTGAGGATACACGTCAGTCAGCGTAAGAAATAAAAGGAGTTATAATAATAATAATAATAGAATAATTCATTAACAATCATACTGTATCGTCAATTGATGATAGCTCATTTGAACGTGGCTCTGTTCCATTTGAGGTATATAGGTGCAATCGAGGATAATATATCGTTTTAGAGAAGAATCAGAACAAGCGGAACAATTATAGACTCAGAAGAATAGCGAAAAGTCGAAATGTTTACATCATGCATAAGTAATGATTTATTAAAGCTAGATGTAAGCTTAATATAAGGAAAAACGATTTGCTAGTCCACTCAAAGTTGATTAGTAGCTAACTCAGAGATGCCAATTTTCCCTCTATCAAACAAGCTTGCCATTTATAGAGCGAATAAAAACATATTTAAACTAATTATGATTTAAAAAACATATCGAATAAGTTTTTTATTAAGAAATGAGGCAGCTTATTTAAACAGATTTTATTTGATTCTTATTGGAATTTTTATTTCTTTAATATATTTGTTTTTATTGATTGCCCAGAAGCGTTGTTTGCTTAACTGAATATTATTGAGCTGGAAATTAAAAATCACAAGAAATAATTTCACTCATAAGCGTTTCAAGGCAAAAAAACATTAGAAAAAACAGTAGTGAGGTAATAAGAGAAAAAAGGACGAGTTGTTTATTAGAAATAATAGGTATGCATTTCATAATATGATGTGGATTTTTTGTTTTGTTTTTTATTTAGCCTAAACGAAAAAAAAAACGAACCATAAACAGTCAACAACAGCATCATTTAAGTCTAAAAAAGGAGTACAATAATAGAGTTCAAAATATCGTTTTGAATAATGATTTTCACTACTACATTTTGTTTTTATAAACGATGATTTGAAGAAAATAAAATGATGAGGAGAAAAAAATTCCAATGAGGAGTGATGATAAGACTCAACGACAATTTGATTACTATCCATTTCAAATCTTAATTCATGAAAACGAAATGTAATAATAATTATTATTCATATCGATATTTTGCACTTTGCTAAGAAGTGATTAGCGAGGGATTGATGAGAACCAAAAAGTGCAGTCGTTACTTGGCGGCTATTAAGTGGCTTCGTTAGGATTGAAGTCACTCGGAAACAAATACAATAATAACGTAAACGTTGTCATTTAGCTTAATCAAATTTGACAAAATAACATTATGATCAAAGATCGACGAATATTTTTTGCGTGCTCACTAATAAACAAACATCGTTCAGAAAATGTCGTTCATATCGATAGCGTATCGAACTACAGTGACATTTCAATGAACACAAGAAGCTTTTCATCTTGACATTAAGCTGACAGTAATCGCTTAATGCTTATCAAAACATTTCAATAATGCACTCTAACGATGTGATATTTATTAACTAATTAAACATGCACGATTAAGATTTATTTAATGCATAGACATTGAGGAAAATTTTTTTTTGATGTCTTATAGATACGCGCAGCTCGTTTTTTCCTTGTAATCTTTATTTCAATACAAAATAACTATTTATAGAATTTATAGAATTTTTATTATTATATAAGTACAATTAGATGAAGAAAATTCTATTGCTGTTTGATAACAAGACGTCAATTAAACGTTGGCTTTTCGTTTCTCTGCACTGCACTTAGTGAACTTTATTTAAATATACACATATATTCATTTCTTATAATATTACAAATACATAAAAATATACCTATTAATGATCGTAATTTTTCAGTAAAATCGATGAATTGAAGTAAATTTTCGTTAGAAAAAAAGTAAGAAGTGTGTTTAACAATGCGATTTTCTCGTTTGTACCTATGCTTTCTTAATTTGTAAATTAAATGATGAATGCAGAAATCACGTGAAGAACTCATGAAAACAATGAGTTCTACAGTAAGACAACATAAAGGTGTTTTTTTTTTTGATTTCGAAGAAAAAAAAAGATTAGTATGGCTCAGCGATGATGGGATAAAATAAGCAATGAAAAAAGCGTAGTGGATTTCATTGATCATTTTTTTTTCTGTCAGAAAACGAGAATCGAAATCGATTATGATGATCGACGATAATTTGTATTCATACAAATTTGTTTGTAATAACATTAAGTAAAAAAACATAAACCATTATAATGTAAATGGACTTTTATGCTAATGAGCTTTAAATCAACTGTAGACTTTTTTTTTCTATCACTATAGGATTTCTTCAAGAAGCAGAGCCGAGAAGGTCGTAATGGAAAAGCACTCTAACATACTCAGAACACTCATAGGATAAGATAAAATCACCTTTGACGTCGATCAAGTACTGATCGTAGAACATTTATTCTTTAACGTACATGATATTTAAGGATTTTCTATGAATTCGGAGAAGTTTTAGCAAATAAAAATCGAAAAACATGGTAATTGTTTTCATGAAAATTGATCACAAATATTTCACGCCTTTCAGTTAGACACAAAACTTGAAACCTCAGTTGAGGCTCTAATCCGAATCGCATAAATAATTACTAGGAAAGAATATTAGTTGATATATTTTAGGATTGAGGCAGTAGAACTGAATAGATTGTGTATAAAATGATGTTCGTTTGTCATGACAATCAAAATAATCCATAATAGTTTGTGAATGAATGTAATATACTGCAAATGAACGTGAATAGTTTTACAATTGTTATGACATGGAAGTAGTCGTCGATCAACAACTTCAAAGCTCAAGAATGAGCACAATGCCGCACATTCGAGGAACCGACGCATGAGTTGGATAAATTAAATGAGGGAAATCGTTATTTCATGTTGAGATTATCTAAGTGTGAACATCAAAAAATAATAAGTTTATTTCTTACAGGCTAATTCAATGCAGAGAATTCTGTCGTCATGTGTGGTTTTTTGATTTCTCTTTTTTCTTTTATAATTATAATATCACTCATTGTCCTAGACTTTCATTATTTATCAACCTCATTGCACAAAAAAGTTTTAAATGTCAAATGCAAGAAAAAAAGCTACTGTCATGATATAAAAAGCCACTGTTCTTTAACAAAATGCTTACAAAGAATGCAATTCTAAAAATGAGTCGTAAGTAAACAGCTGAGTCTAAGCCGAGGCCTACTCCTATAAGTTTTACAAGATACGCTGGCTTCAAAGTGCATAAATACTTGCGCATCCGTTTAGTACGTGGAAATGTGGAGGTGACTGATACTGCTGTGCACGGGGATTTGAGGTGAGCAATCTTTACCAATGCTTTCCGGGCTTCACCGCACTGGCGACGAATTGGCGAGCTTGTTAAACTTAAAGGCGGGTGCGCACCTTTGTAAACCACCCAAGCATGAGTTCTACGACGCAAACTCAATCTATTGTATCTAGAAGACTTAGGAATCATACTACACTACCTTATGCAAATTGGAATTGATCGCGTGAAAAAGAGTGACTACCGGAACAAATGTATGTTACTTAGAAATTTCAAAAATGAAAGTGCTTCCAATTTCCGGTATATGTCAACCGATCAACAAATGAAACATCGTGTATGACATCGTCATAGAAACAGAAAAATCATAAAATTTCCTTTGCATGTCGTTTGACTTCGGGGTAAAAATATTTAGACTATGGATATATTTGGTTGTACCGGATGTTATGTGAGCAGCATAACACGCAAGCTTAGCTTCAAGTGCAAGTCTTTGACAATGAAAGGAAATAACGAGCGAAGAGAATACTCTACTGAGGGAATGGTGAACCTACGACGTCTATGACATTCATTCATCAAGCAATAACAATTGGAAAACTCCGGATTGAATCCGGTATAACTGGAATTTCCATTGACGTGTCTCACTCATTATCGCTCAATCGATGAATAATGAGGTAAGTGAATAATACAAACTTTATAAAGGAGGAAAAAAGATTAAAATAGATTAATTTTGCCACCGTTAATTTTATTATTATTATTATTATTATTTTATTATCCAACAGTGAAAATTTCTACCTCTTTGCCTTCAGTATTTTCCATACTATAACGTCATTATAGAATGAAAATACTATGGTGATTATGCTTATTTATATTTTCTACAATATTTGGCTTATAATCGAAATCCTGATAATTTTTTCGAACTTACGATGAGTTTTAGACTAAGATCAATTGGAAGAAAATCGATAACGATCAATCAATTATTGGCTTATAGAAATGTAAGAGAGAACAAATTATAAAGTAATTCTGATAAAATGTTTTCTCATTTTGTTGCTCTATCACTTACTTAAAGTAAACATACGATAAGGTAGAACGGCTTAGATAATTTTAAAATATGACTGTTTAGGATAGGATTTACCTTGAGGTGTTTCGCCTCACTGATTGAGGTGAATGTTTTTTAAGAAAACTTCTTAGTTAAAATTTTCATGCCTTCATATCACCCCAAAAATTTCTGTGTTACAAAAGACAAACAATTTAATAAGTCAATTAGTGATAGTTTTTATATGATAAATAGAAAACGTTTGTGATTTACCGAAAGCGTCTCATCACGTGCTGTTCGATGACAACAAAAAAACAACTTTAAAGGTTTCTTTTTTGTTTTTGCAAAACATAAATATTATGGATGAAGCTTAGAAAAAAGATTCAATTAAATGATAATAAAAATAACAAAAATTTGAAATCAATTAAATTAGCTGACTCATTCAAATTAGGTCAAGTCAAGTTTTCATTATTTCAAATACAATTATTTTAATGAACGTTTGTTTCTGTTCGAAGAAAATGAGGAAGAAAAAAAAACGAGGGCAATTATGTAAAATATAAGCAGTTAAAGATAAATGTTTTCTTATGAAAATTATGATTTTTATTGTCGCATAATTATTCTGTTTATTTTTCTAAAATGGAATCACTGTTAGTGTGAAAAAAATTTGAGATAAACAAATAAACAAGTAAATAATGCGAAAAATATCATCAAAGTAGCTTCTTTTGTTTGCGCGAAATTTTCACATCAATTATAACTGGAAATTAATGCTTAGTTGTATTAATTTCTATTTAGATTTTCTAAATGTCAACAGATTTCTGAGATGAGAAGAAAATTTTCATGTCAATAAACAAATAAAAAGATTTTTTAAATTGTTAAGCCTCAGGCGACGCCTAGCAGATAAAATAGTTGGCTTATAAATAATAGAAAACATATAAATAAATATAAAATAAGCATTAATCGAAGCTAATTAGTAGACGACAGCAAATTAGTTAATAATTAGAATATGAAAATTTTCGCAAATAAATATTAACTAATTGAACAAATTTTGTTTATTGTTAAAATTAATGCGATAATAGAACATAATTATAGCAAAACAACTGATGGCAATTAAAAAACAATGCGTAACCGGTTACTCATGAAATTCTTAAAACATTTTTTCGAATTTTAAATTTTATTAACATATTATGTGTTGTATTTCAAAAATGAAGAAAAAAAAAACTGCTAGAATTTTTCTTCAGCCACTAAAAATGGTGGTGGTTTTCTTTTTCTGGAAGTGCGTAAACAGCGCTGATCGAGGACCAATTAAGGAATGAAGTGCATTTACTAGTGGCGTTCCATATACGGTAATTGTTGTTGTTGTTGTTTTTTTTTTGTTTATCTGAGAATAAATAGGATGATAGGAACATCATAGGATGTTGAGTCAAAATGTCAAAACATTCGAGGTTACATTGAGGTATCACAGCACTGACTAGTATTAATTCTATAGAAATTCTATCGATATCAAAGCATCAACTGCAAAAAGAAAAATCCAATATTCAAAACTTTAGACTAAAATCACCTCAAACGGTGCCAATTATAATTTTGAGGATTTTCGCAATTTCAATAATATGCTTAATTAGTCATAACCATAAAAATTTAATCACTATTTCAGTAAATGTGACTATTTTTTAAAAGTTTATCCTGAATAATTTTAATTTGATTAGAAAATTTTTTTATTCATTCAGAAAGCGATTCTATTTTATTTCTAAGAAAATTTTCAAATACCTTTCAGTATGAAGACGTAGAATATAAACATCTGTAATTTACATATCGATTGAAAGTTGTAGTAAAAAATCCTTTACGTTTTGATTTTGTTGAAATAAATAGCCAGAATTTTTTTTTTTATTATTACATTACCTACTTTGATTATTAAACCATAAAATCTCTCAATGAAACACATAAGGAAGTTTTCAAAATTCTATAGAAATGAGATACCGTCGGGTCGGGTCTTCCTCAGGGATAATTAAACTTTTTTCCAGAGTCTGTAATTTATTGCCAAAACAATCTGAAGGGATAGTGATTGGAAAGAACGCCTCAGGCATTGTATAAGCTAGAAACTAATTCAATTACCTCCATGATTAATGATAAAGTCGAAGTAGATGGCTTATTAAACAAGAAGTGATTAGCATCAAAGCTTTGCCTTTTTTTATTGCTTTTCAGAAATACTCTATATGCCAATGAGTATAATGAGGTGCACGGTGGGGATTCGTACGAGAGAAAATTTCAACAAACAACTTTGCCTAACCAAAAACCAAGATCTCTAATCACCTCACTATCCCTTTATTCCTTATTACTACTGAATACAATTGAAGTAAATTGTATTAACCAATTCAACCTAATGTCGACTTGATTAAATGTAAATGATAGTAAAATCTAAATAAGGAAATATCAAAAAACTTAGTGGATTCCGCTTTTACATTCCACTCAAAGAATTCCACTCAAAGAGAACTGGACAATTCAATAACCAAGAAAACGAAGTTATTCCGTTTACAGTATATTACTCAGCAGATTTAATTTTCGCAGTCACAGAAGCATACCTCCACCTCAATCAGTCGAGGGTAATGTTCTGCACGCTTCGATGTTAGACCGTTTCTTTACAGTTCTGATGCGCAATCAGTTATTTCTTAAGTGTCTCCTAACATATCACATATTATCCTATTGACTCATTTATTACAAATACAATCACTGTTTATGTTTTTATTATTGGGAACCTTGCAGAATTAGCCAATTTCTCAACTACTATGGAGAGTTTCCTTTATTACCATTCATATTACATTTAAGCTCATTTTATAAAGCCGGTTGCGGCTTATTCTGCATTAAAACTACAAATTATAGCAATTATTTTTGATAATGAGTGTTATGAAGTAATTACATGTTTCTTTGTACAATTCATCTCATTTTGTTTATTATTGTGTTTACATAATTTGCTGTTATTTTGCAAAGCTTTGCGTAGGCGCATCCGGCAATAAGTAATTGATTAAAGCCAAAGCTTATCTTAACCTATTGATGTTGTAATGGAACGCGAAGCTGAATAATAGAGAGACGATGCAGTGACACGAAATTTTGAAAGTGATGTTAAGAACGATAAGCCTTCTATATTTCAAGGGCAGATGAACTACAAAGAAAACGATGCAAAGGGATAAGCAGCACTGATGTGATAAAGAATATCCATGTCAAGCCAATATATAAACAGCACGCAGTCAGTTAACCCCCGTGATATTACAGAGACGAGGACAAATGCATGATGCGACCTGTAGGACTTATATATATACCAGTGCTTAAATTACGCTGTGATTGAACTATTATGCGTATTTGCACTACATAAAACCTTCGATACCTCAATGTTGAGGTATATACTGCAATAACAATAAAGCAGCATTCTAAATTTAGTGCCACTATTAAATAGAGTGGTACCGAATTTTAATAAGCTTCGACATAATATTAATCAATGAAATTGCTGCTTTATGTTTTTTTTTCGAAAAAAATCATTTATAGCTGTCTGGAATAGTTCAAAGAAGAGGTGAAAATATCTATAGAGCTCTTTGAGAACAACGTAAGCAAATAAAAGAAGGTGAGGCTCGTGAAAGTGCGTATATGTGTGTGAATATTTTTAATCGAATAATAAATGCTATTTATCGCAATAATTAATTAGATAAACTAAAGATAATTATTCAAAAACGAAAAAGCTCTCGGTGTAGTTGAATTTTCAAGTACAAATGAAACTCGTCGCCTCACAGGCCGGACTCACACTTATATCACAGAACAGTAGAATTTAGTGTGTTGCCGATTGAACTAATAAAATAACAGTTACGCTATGATCTATTATTGCTTATTCAATTTATTGTTATACAGTATAACATATATGATGGGATGGGCAGCTCAGTGGTAGAGGTGTCATACTGATGCGCAAGTACGAATGACATTCGCGGTCGCCCTCAAGCCCACCAAGGATGTCTTTTCTCTGGGGTTGGTGAATTGATATCAGAAGCTAGAGGATAAATAGGCGACGGAAATGTCTAATTAGGACCGACCCAGATCAAGGAACTAAAGCTACACCATCAGAACTTTTTTGCGATAGTGTCACCATGTACGCAGAAGACTGGACGGCAGCCACGCGAGAAAGAAACAAATGGAAGATTGCTGAGGTCCGCACTCGTAGAAACCGTCGAAGTACTTATGGATAAATGGGTACGATAAGCAGCACTAAGTTGGCGAAGAGTGGTGGACTCAAGTCACTGTTCAGAGCAAGCTTGCACTCAATCACCTTCACATTACTTTTTCGCTCATTTTTACGAGTTACCTAGTGCAGAAGGAGGTATAAACGATTATAATGTTCGTCAACGATGTCATAAAATTTGTATACAACTGTAACTGCGAAGGTATTCAGAAAATAAACTTGTAATTATTTCAGCATCGAGTACAATAAGCGTAGAATTTACTATTTTCCATTGTTTTCTACTGTTTAAAAATCGAATCTTTCATTGTTTTAAAATTTTACTTTACAATTACTTTCTTTCACAAGAAACTTCCATGCATCAAATTCAAAAGCTCAATGTTTTTCGAATAATTCAAATCGTTCTTCTTCTATTAACATCATGTTGACGGCAAAAAATCAGTAAAATTATAGAAAACAAATGAAATAAGAATTATAATTTCAAAATGTTTCGCAACAAAAAGCGAAAAAGTAGGATCGAGTAAGAAAAGAAGAATAAAAATATCCGATGAGAATGGGCAGTAAAAAATAAAGTGGTCATTTTTTTCCTGGAACAAAGAGCACTTTTTTTCTCAAAGAACTGTTGTTCTATGGATTTTATTATTTATTACTTTTTATAAATACTATAATTACTACTGTTATTATTAATAATATCACTATTGTTATAAAAACTATCTTCCTATTTTTTGCCAAATTTTGTCAAGTTTTTATTACATTCATAATTTTAGTTTGCTCAAAAAAAATTTGAAGATGGACAATAACGAGGTTTTTTGCCTTTTGAATCTCTATCGTTTCGAATCAGCTTGGTTTCGTTTTTTTCACCTCAATGAAAATGTGTTCGAAATGATTTGGCTACGGTAATCCTCTATGAATTTAATTATGAATTTTTTTTCCAGAAAATAACTATCATCAAATGAGAGAGAAAGAGAGAGAAAGAGGGAGAG
>KN716233.1:88960-108419 GCA_000816705.1 Dictyocaulus viviparus | reverse complement strand
TATTATTATTATTAAAATAGAGCCTGTTCTGATAAAATCTTGAAAATGGCTACTTTCATTTTTATTTTGATAAATTTTAAAGATTTTTATCAAATCACGTTTCATATAGTTTACAGCAGATGGAGAAGATTGACGTTCGTCAAGGCCATCAAAGTGTTAATCATCTTGAAACGTCCCTTCTTTAACTTACTGACTTTGAAATTATTATGGTCCAGTGCGATGGCTTTTATTTTTGCCCAAAATACTTAAAATAATTCAATAATCCATACAAATTTCTATTTATTTTGTTATGAATGAGTGTAAAAAAATTTGATAACAGTCATATTCCAAAAAATTTTCTAATCTTAGATCGAATTGCAGCCGTCCCTCAAGCCTACCAAGCCCGTCATCCCTCCATGGTCAGTAAATTGGTATCAGAGAAATCTGGGTAGGATAACTAGCGCTGACTCGGTGAAGAGTGATCAGCTGAAGTCATCCTACAGACGAGGAAGGCATTCAATCGCCTTCACGATATCACGTTGAGACACGAATGCGTTGGCGCATCCCCCAACAAGGGATTAATATGTTTGTTAGAAAAAAGATTTATATATGACTTTAGGTCAAAAAAAAACTAACAAAAATTATGTGTGGCCACGAATATTGTATTTGTTGGTAGGTCAAAATTAGCACAGCATGCATTTTGAGCTCGAAGTGAATGAAAAACTGAGAGCTTTTTAGCGTTGGAATAAGGAAGCATTTTATTCTTTCAATTGTGTTGAATAGGTTTTATTCTCACTGTTGAGTTTCTTCACTCTGAATAAATCTATACGTACCTCAAAAAAATGGAAAGATCCAATCAGAGTTTGGCTTCGAAACAGATAATTTCAAGTCTTTCTATTGTAGAAATGATTCCAAAGGATTATAAAATTTTTAAACAGATCTCCTCAATTAGAAAGAACGTCGATATTTTCATATAAAGGTGCGTTCAGAAAATATAAACAATTGTAAATAAAAACGAACAAAAAAAAAGTTATCAGCGATTTTCTCTCCATTGACACCTGAAAAAAATCACAGAATCGATTTTATTCTTACCGCTTTTCTATCTTTTTTCGAACTTGTAACGAATTATTTTTATGTAATTGCTAGTCCATAAAACATTTACATATTAGAAAATTCTTTATTTTTTTTATGTTTCAAAATTTTTTCTCACATATTTTAAACTATTTGAAGCGACATAACACAAAAAACAAGCGAATTGGAGAAGTTGGCTATATTTTCGAACCTCATGAGGTATTCATTGATAGGATTTGAGGCTCTTCAAATATCCGTGAACACGTTTAACTACCACAAATTCATAAACATTTCCTGTCCACTCCAAATTACTTCTAATATGGAAATGTATGTAAAAAATTATAACGTAATAGAATTCGTTAACATGTTTTTCATTCAACAGATAATAGTGTTTTTCCATACATTTCATCTATTATGAAAATTGATTTGAGAAAAATTGAAAAGTGCAAGAAAAAAATTGAGGAAACATTTGCTACAATTTGATAAGTGCGAATCAAGCAAATTCTATTATCCTCAATTTTTACAAATTTTTTAGAGTTCGGATAATTCGTGACTAATCGAAAATGTGATTATCTGAATTGTCAATATTTTTTCCTCGGTTAAAACAAGCTCATTAAACGTTCGTGTAAAGCGAAGAAATTAAACGAAAGTTTGGAAGTAACCTGCAATAAAAAGTAAATCCGATTGCCACCTCCTTTTTGTTGTCGAACATCGGCTCCCATAATGACGTATGATGACGGCACACAAGTAAACATTCCTCAGAGTGAAAAAAAAACAAGCATAACAATTTAATTCATGTGATTGCATAAGTAAACAAAGTTGTATGTATGATTTTTGCATGATTTAAATATATTTGTGCTTATTTTGTTAGTTATTGATTTAGCATGATTTTCATGCCTCAGAAGATGTTCCACACTTTTGTTATGACATGAAAGCTAGCTACAAGCTCATATAGAAACATATTTCGATCCTAACAAAAAATAAACTTTCGTGGTGAAGGTATCCATCTGATTCGTGAATAGAGGCAAATTCATCTGAACACAACCTTAGAACACTGCAAACACTGTGTTTCAGAATCCCGTAGATTATGGATGTATTAGCAGTTGGAAAATGAGGAAACTTGTTTGTTTTGTTCGTATACGTATAGTCAGTTGAGAATGCTCGATGAATAGCCTTCGGTCAAGAGGATCGCTCATGTGGTAAAGTGATTGCTCGGACCGTTACTTCAAAATATTCCATCTGTTGTTACAACCACTTCACAACATGAACTCCACGTCGTCGAACAAATATCACGTTATGTCTGAATAGTGCGTGTCTTGACATTCATGCATGTAATGAGCATTGTGATGCCGAATAAAACCCTAGAAAACAGTCTCAACCGCTTCATTACTCTCACAAATATTTGTATATATGATTTTTTCCTCATGGAAAAGGCTCACGCAAAGAAACTTGCTCATTTTCGCTTTACTTGTTTCGATGTTACATTTTCCATAATCAACAAAGCCCGGCCATGTAGTTTTATTTTATAATAAAATAATCTTTTTTAAATATAATTAACCGTTGAATCAAATAAAAGGCACATCCATAAGTTTAATAGGAGCTTTAGATTCGACGAGTAGAAAGGTTTATACTCTTAGAAATTATCCTCGCGTAGGTGGTTGAATGCGAGCCTGATCTGATCTACAGTGACTTGAGTTGACCGTTCTTCACCAAATCAGTGCTAGTTATCTGATCCAGATTTCTCCGGTATCAAGTGAACGACATCGGAGGGATGGGGCTTGCTACGTATTATTAAATGTGCTATTAGAAAAGTCATATAAAACAAAACAAAATTTGGTACACAAAAAAACATCGTTCTTATCTAACGGCGACTCGTAAAACTTATTGAGGGTGAATTTGAACCTTCAATGAATCCACGATCATCGCCGGCGATCGGATGTCGTCGTTAGGTCAGATGGACTTGAAAAAATATACTTCTTAAACGAATTGATTTCCCTAAAATCTACATAAAAAGTATAGTAACCAGCTATTGATTTAGGAAATAGTTTCTTGTTTCGTTCATATCGAACGTCATTTTTTCTACGAGTTAAACATTTTCCGTATTTTTGCCAAACAGAATCGTCAACTGCACCTCAAAAACTCAACTGAGGAACATAGAATTTCACTAATAAAGAGGGCTTTCAAAGAAATATTTCTATAAAACTCGTAAAAAATTCCAAATACCATTTTCCTGAATTAATTTTATTGCAGAATGCTGTAATTTTTTCAGATAAAATCTGTTTTAAGGTACTCGTTTGTTCGTGAATGTTTTAGAGAAATATTTTTTTCTCAAGCAAATTTGGAGGAGCTTCGTTCTTTTTTTTCTAAATTTTTCCACAGGAGCGGCTAATTTTTTTTTTGAAATATAAAATTGGTTTGGAAGGTTTTCTTTGAATAGTATAATTGATTTCTATATAACAAAATTTTTACTCACGAAATCACTTTGAGTTGGTTTAAAAATAAATACCACCGTTGATTAAACGTTGAGAAAATAAGTGCTTACAAATAAACAAAAAGATTTTGAACGAGTTTGTTTTTTTTTGCATGCTTTTTAAACGAAATGAAGTTCAGCGGAGCATTTTTGGACCTTTCTCTGTCTTGTCTTTAGAAAAATGAGAGCTACCGTAATCCATGCTGCTGCTTGCAAAAACGTAGAGTGGAAATGCCTTACAATTAACGTTTAAAAATAACTACTGTATGAATTAGGCTTATTGATATGATGGTGTGTTTTGCGATTTTTGTACTTATAAAAAAAACCGGAGAATGTCTATGTTCATGAAATATATAAATCTGATCAACTCACCTCAATCACCTCAACATGATTATCGTTCTCTTTTTAATTTAATTCTTAATCATTCGTTTTTTCGAAATGGTTTCAATTCTTGAGGGACACGTTACGATCACTTATCTGATTGATCTTGTTCAAAACAATGAGAGTTCATCGATACGATCTAACGCCTCTTCGATTTCTCGGATTATGCTTTTTTCAGTTTCAATCCCACTCGTTTTTTTTCTATTGCTTTATTTATGCTACTAAGTAGGTTTTCTCAAAATGTTCTTACTCACCACTACAATTTGATGAAGTTTTTCGAAGTTCCTCATTATTTCGTGTGGCAAAAACAAAAACAACTCTGAACAGCTCTGAAATAACAAAAACTAATATAAACAACCATCATATGCGATTAAGCAGTTTAATGTTTTCTCGAAATTTCTCTATTCATTGTTTACAGAACAGAAAATTTGTTGTGAATATGGTTGAAAATACATTAAAAACTACTGCTACTTCACCGTTCATGAATAAACAGGGTTTTTCGGATATCTAATTATGTTTGTTTTTTCGTCACAGAATTAATATGTTGTACAAAATAATATATAATATGGTACGTTGATGCAAAAATTCCACGGTTCTTTGATGCCATCCCCGAATTTGAGTGAGTCTTTCCTTCCCTCAATGTCCTAAAACCAAAGTCAATAATTAGCATATCTCATCAATCATCATCTCTGAAAAAATTCTCTGTGAAGCTACGACCTATTTTCAGCATAACAGATTCAATCTTCTAAAAACTTTTTTCTCCTTAATTTTACCAGGGTACCCGTGAACTGACTGAAAACTGTCATACATGTTGTATTAGTGACGAACAATTTTTGTTTGAATACAATGGTCTCCTTTGTTTTGTTTGGGGGTCGAATAAATGCAGAACATTATTTGTCGTTGTCGTAGAGTTCAGTCAATCAAAGAAATACGACAACAAAGGGCAAACCAATTAGTTCTAACGGTTTCGTCGTCGAACTGTCATGACGTTCACGGCGAAAGGTCGCAACTGAAGCCGGCAATTGTTGAGGACCACCCATCGTCGTTGTTTCGATGTTTCATTTTACGCATGAAGGTGATCTACTTCAACGATTTTCACATATCCGATGAGTAACGATTGTAAGCTGCGATCAATGTCAGATGATTCTCCTCCTCAATTAGTCAGTAAACCTTCATTAATGTTTTTTTTTCTTCCACTAATAACGTTGAAATCTATTTTCTTCTGAGAATTATCCTATTCTAGCGTCACAGTCATGTTTGGTTTACACTATACATTTTGCATTCATTTTTTTTTTGTTTATCGTTTTTTTCTCCTCATCAGGCTAATGATTTTGGGAACCTGAATTCTGCTTTGCACTGTTGTTGTAAAAAATACAACTAGAATAAAAAATGTTAAGAGTTTAATTTTCTTTGCACTGTACTTTACATTCTGGTGAATGATTCACGTTTATTCTAAGAGATTGAATCTTAGAAATGACATCTTTTTGTGAGATTTTGATAATCTGTTTTATTTGAAATTTTCATAATGGTGATATATGTGACGTCACGCTTTCAACTCCATTCATAAGTTTAAATACTTAGATTTTAAAGATTGATGATTTAAGCGTTAGTTTTTATTTAATTCAAACAACAATAAAAATTTTCCATTGATCTTGGTTTCTTTACATCACCACAAAAAAAAAGATGATTGGCATTTAAAAATAACAAGAAAATGTCTATGAGCAATGGAAAAATTGTCTCTCTACCTCATCACCTTAAAGAATACCATATTTTACTGTTTTCAAAGAAGCTATGGAAGCCACACAAGTTGGTTTTTCCCAATCTTAACGATTACTGCTGAGTGCTACTCGGTGTTATAAGTGGTTCAGAATTATTCGAATATTTATAAGAATGCTGCCTCATCTGTGGAATACGTCAGAGTTAAGTAGAAACTCTTTATTTTCGTCGATATCATAGAAAAATTTTGTTTGGATTTTCTCGGTACTTATACTAAACATATGAAAAGAAGATGAGATGATTATAGACTCAGCCATAGTGCATTCATTTCTGAGCTATCGGCTTCTACTCCCATGCTATCACATTTCAATATTCACATAACGCTTTACCGATATCGTCGGCCAACTAAAAAGAGGACGAATGACCTTAACGGAATTTTCTTCTAACTCTTTTAGTGTAAATCATATCGGGAAACACGATATGTGCCGTAAAGGAGGTGAGGCTCATAATTTCCATATAATAGACGTTTTTCTCATTGGTACGAGGTTACTCTTTGTTGTATTCAACAATTTTTTTATGAATTCAATCATCTGAATCTGCTCTGTCATCTTCCAACTACAGTGAGATGGCATCATAGACTGATAAACTTTATTGAGTATAGTGTACAATTCCATTTACTCGATATCTTTATGGTGAGGTCTCGAATTCGAGTGTTTTCATGTCGGCGTACGATTTAATCGATGTCTCGAAACGTTATATGAAACTTGGTGACTTCATGGAAACAGTGAGAATACTGTTCATTTAAATTGACCAATTTAATATATAAGAATGTTCGATTATAGATATTTCACAACATCATTGAATAAATAATTTTTAGTAGACCAATTCAACTACTTTCCGTTCTTAGACATCTTCTAATGTTCTATAATGCTGAGTGATATAGTGATAAGATAGTTAATTTGAGGTTATCAAATTTTAGATTAGGTAGATCATCTTTCCCAGTAGAGATTGACCTCAGCAAATTTGCATTAGATTGTTTTTTACATACTTTTTTATAGTATATATTATATATTATTTTTATTACAATATATCGCAGTCATTAATAAGGATTTCCATATTTTTATTTGTTTCTTAGATTTTTGAAATAGTCAATATTGATGCTTATACTACAGCTCTTTTATTGATCAAATCTGAAGAAGGCATGTGGCGCAACCGATAAAAGGTGCTGCAGCAACACTCAAACCCGAATAAGTTTCGGGGCGATACGCAGGTGTATCGAGCTTGTAGCTCTCCGGGGTCATTTGGTAGTTAGATAAATCGGAGTAAGATAAGTAAGTAATCAAATCAAGCCACTGGACAGACCACGCATTCAATCACCTCCATGTCATAACGTTGAATACGAATGCGTAGGTGCATTCGGCAACAGGGATTGATCAACAGCGAAACTAATCGTCCATTATCTAAACATTAATATTTAGAAAGTTTTAAAATATTTTTGCAGCTGCAATTTGAAAGCTTTACGTAGCATGTTTTGAAGAAATAGCGAATACCGTTGCTTACTGTTCCATGAAGTTAAATTCTTCTATTAGCTTAAGAAGCTAGAAAAATCATATGAGTATTATGAGGGATTACGGAGGATATGCACCTGCATCATTCATTTAATTCAGTGTTTTAACCTTTTCGATAGTAACAAAATTAATATAACATTATTGATTGATAATGTTAAGGGAAAAAGATCCGATTTTTTAACTTAGGAATCCTCTACCATTTGTTCTGAAGAAAATCAGGTGTGCTGTTTTCGGCTTTACTATCCAGTTTCCTACGCTGAGGATGTTTTTTACTTTATCACTCATCAAGCCGTTATAATACTGCAGAAAATAAAAGCATTACTATGATTGCATTTTTCCCACGTTTCTTTCACTCTGAAACTTTTTTTAATTTTATCATTTATTTATTTATATGTACATATATGAATGTAAACTTTCCGAAAAAAAAAGAGAAATAATTGCATTTTGGAGGTGCAAAACTCGTACTGCTTCGATAATGAGAAATATCACTTCAACAACAGTTTATCATTATTACAGTGCTTAACCACTACATTGCCTAAAGTTTAAGCTTAGGATTTTCCTATTGCACCTTAAAAAAAATTTAATTTTAGCTTAGAGGCAATATTAAAATCAAAATAAACGAACTATTTACAAAATCACTAAGAATTGTACTTGTTAAGCTTTCTCGAAAGCAATGTGGATTGCTTACAAATGTTGTGCACGTTCCAGCAGTTCTTTATATTCGTTTCTTCTGCTTCCAGCTGTCGATCAGGCGGTGTCGACCGTTTACTTTCTCGTGAAAACGATGGCGAATTTTATTTCGTGTTCTATTTCGTTTCCAACTGTGAACACAGCTTAATGACGTCATACACAAAGTCATCTATTTATCTTGCATAATGTCATCCAGACACACGATGACACAATCTTTTAAAACTTCCTTCGCAATGTAACCAGCTTCACTGAAATTTGACTTGAAGTCAATATTTTTCATTAGTATGTAGAAACAAGATTTATAATAAAGGTATTGTGTGTATTAAATGAGAGATCATTTGAGCGGTTCATAACTTGCTCGTGAAATCCTCGAAATCGTTGAAGTATCAACCCACTTTTCATCTTTATGGTCAAATAATGAGGACAGTGAGGAATATAAAGGTGAGTGCAAAGTTACAAGTGTATTATTTGATCATTGTAACTTTTTTGATAGATGTAAAAAACAACTACACAGCTTTTTTACTTCACATTCCATTTAACGTATTATTCTTATGATTATTGAACATCTTTAGCACACTGAGAATTCTTCTTTTCTTCCATAAAACCGTTAATGTTTCAATTTTGTTGCCTTCGTTTTATGGAATTCTAGCAAGATCGTTATCTTGTAACACCTGTTACTCCTTTTTTCATTCTTCCTCTCTTTATTCTCCTCTCCTATCAGCCTCTAAATTTCTATCTAAACAAATACTACCACTGTAAATCATGGAAATTTCAGAGCTTATATCTACATTAGGTACTACAGATCCCTCAGTCGCTTAGTCGTTTCTATTTGTAATATCTCCTGTCGATATCTGAGAAGCCTCGTTTCTTTGACAACGATTTCTCAAAAGAAAACATTATCATTAAAATGAGAAATCATAATCATTTATTATTCTTCATCTGCCTGTAGATGTTATTTATTATAAGTGAACGAAATCTGTTACCTGTTGAAGGAAAATGAGGACTACAGAAAATTTTTGAGCGTAAATCCGTTTTTAAAATACTTTAAAATTAAAATTATTCAAGAGGTGTAAGAAAATGTAAGAAAAAATACCGCTAAAATTTTCTTAGTTGGAGCAACATATTGAGAGCTACGTACTTTTAGATCAAATGAAATTATTTATCACCTATTCCAATGAGTTCACTTGAGTCAGCTTTTAATATTTGACGTATTTAGTTGCAAAAAAACTATTCTTTTACGAAGGATGGAAATTTCATGGTGTTCAACAACAGCAAGCTGTTCGTCAATAGTTTTTTGTCTAAAGATAGGATTCGTTTTATTCCAAAGGATAAAAACGAGTATTTTCGACCACATCAAAACAAAATAGTCAGGTTTAGCTCATTTGTCCGTCGTATAGCGGTGAATGTTCATCTTCAGCGGTTGTGCTATCAATGGCGTTTCCTTTAAATTTGTATGCTTAATATCTTGAAATATAAAGCTTAAACATTGTATTTGACTTAGTTATGCATTATATGAACGCTATAGTAGATGAGGTGTTACCTCACGACCATTCAAGTAATAGTGCAAATTAGTGATAAATGAGATGAAATTTTTTAACCTTCACTTTATCATGTAGTTTATGTATACTCAAAACTGAAATTTTATACAAAGATTCAATTTTTTGTAATAAAAGCCTTTGAACTACTATTTCGAGAGATAGAACTAAAATATTTACCTCATCCCTCAATTACTCACTTATCAACACCGTACAAATAGAAGATGATGCCCAACTAAAGAACTCACTGGACAACCCTTGCGCGCAATAGAGAAAAAAAGAAGTTTTACTAGTGCCCGCTAGATTTAGTCGATGATCAACGGGAATCCAGGTAATCCAGGTAATTTTTATGACTTTTTATTAGGCTTCAAATTAACTGATGACATATTTTTTATTCATCGTGATGTAATTTTTTTAATATGTGAGGACGTAAATGCTTTTCGTAAGGAATCGTTTTCAACACAGAATATTAACTGTATTTGCGCTACGAAACATCAAATTAATCGTAATTTCCTCTGCTCTAATCCGAATGTAGTCAAAAAAACCATAACCTGTACGACACAAATTCTGAATATTATCACACTTTCGACGTTCTCATTCTGCTTCTCATTCTTCATTCCAAGCAGTTTCATAGTCATCTTGACCTCATATGCAGATTCGTTTAGACAAATTAAATAACCTTTATCTATTGAAAACCAGTATTCAAATGAATGTTTGATGCCGTTCGTCGCTTTTTAACGACCTGATGATGTGATGGCCGTTGACTTGATGATTAGTAACGATATTTGCAGATGTTCCATATAATTATGGTTATTACTGTAACGCTTTACTGCATTACTTCTGAAGCTGAATATTTGCCGACTTTACCATATGGTATGTATCTAATTTCTGTTCTAGCTCACAACGGAACACTTCGTTTTCTGAGTTCCTTAATGCTTAATTTTTATCAATGATCATTTCAACTCAGAAATGAGCGAATCCTCTGCACAAGCAGTTCGCCCTCGGCGTCTAATGATGACTACTAGTTCGTTGCCGTCCGTACAACAAATTGGAAAACCATCGTTCACGTCAAAGAAACCAATCACATCGGTTCCTCGAGGTAAATTTTTATGGAATAATTGGCCGAAGTTATTTTATCATCTATTTTAGGAATCTATAAGATATTATGGTTTTTATTATAATTAATAATTATAATTGCTGCAGTTCTAATTGGGAAATATTGATATATAATTCAGGGAAAAATCTTATTTGTTAGATGTGATGCTGTAAAAATTGTCCAAATCTAAATCTTTATAAGTTTAACAGATTGAGCAGGACTTTGTGAAGTTCTAATAAAAAATTTGCAATCAACTGGTAGAATGTTTTTCTTAATGATTTTTACTCTTCCAGCTTATACACTGAGGCTTGAAACCATTTTACTAATTGCAACGATAATTGAGATACTACTGTTAATCTATGTGAAGTAATAAAAAAACAGATAAACAAATAAGATCAATATGTATGAACAGAACAACTATTAAAGCTAAATGAAAAGATATAGCGGGAACGCAGTGGAGAGATAAATGTAAATTGCCAGGAAGGGAGAATGTTTAGTTGGTCCCTAATTTTTATTTTTTAGCGTAGAGCAAAATAATTCAATCAGAATCCGGTTGCTATTGGATAGCGCGATTGCTGAGATCTACGAATCCATCAAATCGTTCTTTTTCAATCAGTTTGTTGATTTCAGAAGCGTATCGCGTGGTGTCCTGAACGGAATCGCTTCAACATCGCTACACTCTAGTGTTATTCTAACATTTTGCTGTTTGTTAAGAATGACGAGGTTTTTCTATTTCATAAATACTGCGGGTATTCTATTACAATAAATTGTTTTGAATCATGGATTTTTATTATTGCTATAATAGGGCAACTAAAAATATAGCTATACACAATAAAACTAACGAAATTCACTTAAATTTGTACACAAACAATACAATAAAATTTCGCATGTTAACGATCAAAGATCACTTCTCCATTAAAAATTACTCGTTAAACGCTTTTCAGATTTTGTTTTCAAAGCTCTGCAGTTCCTTTCTAATTACATCTGAGACTTTAAAACTTTTTTTTATCTCTACTTATTTATTCAGAATAATTTCAGACAATCGCGATTCAATAGATCTGGCTTAATTATGCTCTCTAAATGGTAATCATTAGTGAAAAATATCGCCAATTTTCCTCATAGAGTTCCAAATATAATGCAATTTCGGGAGGAAAAGCTGTCTTCTATAACTTATCAAACTATCAATTTAATCTTTAAATGCAAATAAAACGAGTGTTTAGTAGATGAAAAATATGACACAGTTTAACGTTAAAACGCTGAAATTATTTACAAACGAATACTCATTGCTTCTATTTGCTAAGCCATGAAAAAACATCCATACAAGGTAAGTTTTATTGCTGTAGAATCTTGTTTATGATGAAATGAATTTGATAAACATAAAATGAATTGTAATGGTGCTGCATAATACACTGGCAGGAGCGGCCACACTGATACGCAAAAGTGAATACCGTACTGTATGCGGGACTCGGACCAGAGGCTAGACCAATCAAGCACTATATCTCTCAGGTATCGGTAAATAGGTACAATAATAACCTGGAAGGGCATGCAAGGTAACTAACACTGACTTAGTGACAGATTGATCTTCGCCAGTAATTGTAAAGACCACTCTTCCATTCAATCTCCTCCATGAAAACATCGAGATCTCAAATGGCTAGGGTCCTTCTGGTTAACACAATGCCTAATATCATTTATAACAACTATAGAAGAGCGGGAAAAGCACTATTAGACTAAAACTGATATAAGAACAAACTTCAGAACAAAAAATAAATCAAATCCTGACGTTGAGTACTCTAGCTACATAAAGCTTGTGAAACTTTAGAAATATTTCTTCAAACCTGCCTTTTCAGTAAGTGCAATAAAGCTAGATGTGATACAGTTAGATATTTATGTTTAAAAATTAGATTAATAAAGTCGTTAAATTGTTTTTTGACGGAGTGCTTAACTAATAGTCAAGTTCAACAATGGTATGCTTTAATCTGGGCGTGTGTAAACACCGACTACATATGAAATTCTGTTATCCAGATTGCCTACGATTTAATTATTCGTCTTGAATTCATTAGAGTGTCTTTCTCACAAAAGTAATTAAAATTATTAATTTAAGCTAACAACAAGAATAGCCTTAAGCTCTATGCCTATCCAACCATCAGATTCAATAATAACTTCATAAAGTCTAGAAATATACTAACCACCTTACTTCAGATAAAAGCGAAGCTTATTAAGAAAGTATAGCTTGTGGTGAGTGCCCATGGTAAATATTAACCTAGATGACCCTCAATCAACTCGACCGCTTTAAATCACCCATAGTTTTGTTGAAAATCAAATATCCACTATCAGCAGAAAAAACTTTGCGAGCTATTGTAGTATCACTATGTTAGTGCTTTCTCTTTACATCGATTAAGGCTTGAAAAATTGAAATGAGGAAAACCTGATAACGAAATACTTGCATGAGATTCATCGTTTACCCACTCCTGATACTACAATGAGTCTTGTGATTGTGTGATTATGGTTAATTGTACTTAATTGTTTTCAATACCTTGATTGTTGACGGCGTTCTTCTTCGTCCAATTTCTTGCCAATCCTTAAAAGAATCACACGTGCAAAAAGCTTATAGATGACTCTCATTTGTAATTGTAGTTAACCAACAACAATTAAAATAAGTGGCAGTTGCCACTATCGTGAATGCCTGATTTTAAGCACAGTGTCACGGTTGCACCAGCTTACCAATGAATTGTAACTTTGCATTCTCATATTAGTCTGTCTTCAGGCAGGCCAGTGTGTTGTGAGTGGTTTCTTAGTGTTTCAAATACTAAACGGTTTCTCACTGATAAAGTAACATGTCTGATTTTGGAACACAGGACGTTCGAAATAACATTATTGTCTTTCCTTACCTCCATGGTGGTTCACGAATGTGACGTGGGAGAAATCCTAGTAAAAATGACAGATAATCTTCTTTTCCAACTTTCTGAAAGGTCTAGATGTTTCATATTAGCATAGAATATTAACTCTTCCTTTATGATTGGTGAAGCTTCCAAACCTTTTCGTAAGAGGTTTTCGTCTCTTATCTTCTGGTTGTTAAGACTAATAAAGATCACGCAATATATTTTGCTATAGCGCTTTCCATTTAAAGATTCTCAAATTCACTGGTAAAAACATTTTAAGCCCGAGAAAAGTTGAGGTTTATTTCATGGGACATTTAAATGTGTTTTGTTATTGTCATCCGTGGTTAGTTCAAAGAGCGCTTTCATAAGGCCAGGATACAGTGCTTATGAGCATCTTACTGTTTCAAAGCTGTTGACTCTCTACGGACTTGATAATACTCTAATTGTAAGCTTCTTGTAGGCCTGACTTGTGGAACACAATCCACAAAACGTGTACACACAGACGCACACTTCATTACGTGTATTAATGTGAAGCCATGAAACAATTAATCCTCGACATAAAACGAGGCAGGAAATCTGATCATTGACTTTTTTCCTTAAATATGTATTAGTTGCATGCGATTCAATTCATAGCAATTCAATTTTTGTGGTGACAATTTATAGAAGATAATAGCTTTATCATACCTCTAAAATTTATATCCCCACGATGCTTAGCCAAATCAACATTCAATCCAGTGAGCTGCTGATTGAATTATCGAGATCCTTAGCGATATCTCAAGCCTTAACTGATAATATCTAGTAAATAAACCGGTCACACACGAGATTTGCGTTCGAGTCTCGCCTTAGGCTATGAGTTTTGTGGTTGACTCACTGGTTAGTGACATATTGACTTTGATACGAATATGATTCATAAAGTTAACCATCACAATAGTTAGTTCGAATAACATGGCAACAGTGCCACACAGTATGCCTTAAATATAAGTAATAAAACATTGCATTCGCCTTCAATACTGAAGCTAACTTGTTGGATTCCCTAGAAACAATCCTTCACGAAGAATTTCTTCTTCTTTTTCGCATGCAGAGAAATCAGCAGCCCTCTGTGTTGACGACGCCGAAGATGATTACAAATCAGTGTGGATCTCTTTTTGTCGAAAGTAAGAACGGTCAAATTAGGTGTTACTCGGCTGAGAGCATTCCTCCAGTCCTAAAACATGTTGAAGTAAACCTTTATTTTAAACAATACAACACAATCAACAGTAACCACAGAAATATTAAAAGAACTAGCTAAATGACATCATCATGAGCAAGTGTACGCGATAGCGATCATATAACATTGCAACAGCAACTAGTCAAATAGAAGAGATGAAACGATGTTGCATCAGAAGTTATGAGTGAGGAGTAGTACAAATAGGTCAACAAATAGGAGTCGCTTTCTAAGTCTTCTTGAGAATTCTCGTTTGCTGCAACCTAGTGAATCATCAGCTAAGCGGTGTTTTTTGAGAATCTTCTTTATACGTAGGAATAAAAATGGTAGAAATTCAATTCATTTTAAAATTTTTAGCAAACGCTTACAATAAAGTATAACATTTATGGTGATTGTGCTGTTAACTAATCAAATTAGATGGTACTAGGAGACATTTTTGTCCAAATTTCCTTCGCAGACATCACTTACTAAAGCGTTAACAGATAGATAAGATAGGATCAGCTATGGCGTTTATCAATCTGACGCATTCGCGTTCAACGCAACGTGGTATCGCACAGCTGATTGAATACAAGGGTATGTACCTTGCAGTGACTTGGGATGACTACTCTTCGCCAATTTTTCCAAAGGTGAGGAAGATGGACTAAAGGAGCATGAGGGCATCCGCGAACTTGTTCTGCGCCAGCAAATCACTGTGACATTTACACCACTGTGCCACTGTCACCGATAACAGTGATAGCAGCACAAAATGAGCTTACTATACTGCTTACACGCTAGCATTCAAAATAACTAAAAATAACTAGCTTCTATAATAAAAAATCCAAATCTTAATGAATTAACATGGTAATATAATTGGAAGGTAATCTAGTCCTAGTGAGATATCATGAATTTCATTCTTTATTTATTTGCCAAAAAAATTTACATTTAGAATTTTGTGAAAATATATAGATAGCGGCTATTGAGAATGGGAAAAAAGTACGGATTTTTCTCATAGGCAAACAGTGTGATTTAAAAACGTGCGGTTTAAAGCTGAATAAACATGTAAAGACTGAAGCTTAGAAGATAAGAACAGATTAGATGCGAGGCAACAACAGATGCGCCGCCTTGAACGAGTTATCGGTAGAGGTAAATAAATGCTGTTCCGGTCTATACAATAGCTTCAGAGCAATCTCCTCCACAAAGTCAGTGATGTATAATACCGGCTACAATTGAATAGCACTGAAAAAATGATTAACTCAATAAGGCCAGGTGTATACAAGAACTAATTTTAGTGTGCACTTCACGAAAGAATATTCCACCACTGCCTATGTTCCTTACATTCACAATTGCTAACAGAACGAGTTGTTACCCTTTTTTTTTGAATTTTTGGTTTTTTATACTTTCCAAGTCTGCATGAGATGCAGTCCTACATGTAAATCCAATCATCTGCACATAATTGTAGCTGATCTATCTTTTTCAATACGGATAAGTGTAGCGAATACACTCCGTCCTCAAGAATATTTGCTACCTCTGTCAAATAGCCTTTATAGGAACCATATTGCGTAGCTTCCAGCAACAAGCTGACATGTCACATCTTGTGTGCAACGTGGAAATATCGCTTAATATGATAAGGCATAAAAAGACTGTTATCATGGAAACATCATTCTTTCAACAAAACTTCGTTAGTATCCTACTTAATGGTGTTATCTTATATCGCATGTATTGAAGCGATATTTCTTTGATTATATTATTCTGCGTCGGTAACAAAAATAATGTTATGTTTGTATAAAGGCTTAATTATTTAAGTTTAAGGTTCTACACAAGTAAGGACGAAAACGACCTGTACTACATTACCATTGATTTTAATTCAGCATACGGTGCATTCGTCTGAATCGATCCCTGGTTATTCGTGTGGTAAGTACAAGCATTGACGCAATCTATACGAGTTCGCCTCCTTCATGTTGTCGTCGAGGCAGCTGGAAGCAAGTGTTGTGCATGTTGGATATAAGCCATCAATTTTGTTATCACTGTGATACCCGGACTTGATACTGTATATGCAGGTTTGACTCCGAACTCAGACAATACAACTCTTCCATTCTTTACGAGTTGATGAATTGGTACCAGAGTAATCTGAGTGTAAGCATTGATTTGGCGTTGCCACGACTGTTATGCTCCAGTGGTTGTTTATACAACATTCACATAGACACCATTATAGCACCGATATCAAGAATGGGTGAGACATCTCTACAAGGAGGTAGATTACTCCAATGACTATCTTTTTCGAGTGTCGTTTTTTCTATCAGATCATTGTGTTGCCAATTCTATAGCTCATAAAGGCCGGAATGGTTGCATTGGCGGCGACGAATTCGAATTGCCATTTCACTTCATCCACTTCTGCCATTAAATGATATCCTCGTCAAAACCACTACACCAACATTTCGGGGATCACTTAAAGAATGAAATAAAACATCATCACGCTGTTCTAGGTACAATTAACAAAAGTTTTTATTTATTACCTTTTGTAACTAGGTAGCTTAAATTAAATAAAATTTAGATAATTTTCGCGATATAAATACAAAATGGCTTTAGTTTGAAGCTTGTGGTCGTTTGCTTGCATCATTTAAAAAAAATTAAAATGCAATTAGGACTACAAGTTGAAAATTTAATTTTAAAAAACTTTTCCATCGCCTGATTTTTGGTCGATATCTCTACATGATTTGTTGCTGATGTGAACTGAAAAATAGTAAAAAAATTTTGATTACACAAATCAGTTGAAATAATTCAATTGGAGTAAGTAATAATTGAAACTGCCCTACTGTTGTCTTTTTCGTTTGATATCAACAAAAAGGAAATCAGTTAGGCTAAATTCATTGGAAACTGGTAGGATATGGGCCAGTGTTACGTATACGGCGGTTTACTTTCGCCTCCTGACCTACCAAGCTCGCCATGTTTCTGAGATCACTAAATTGATCGTAAGGAATACTAAAAGGATAAGCAGCATTGACATGCCAAAAGCCCTTGAAAGATTACACAACTCTGAAATTTAATTATCTTTATTTTATATATAGTTTGATTCATTTTATTTATAGTGATCTTGTATCATATTCTATGAACAGCTCTCAATTGATCGAATGGTTACCTCAATTAAGGGTCTCGATCAAACTCTCATTCAATCTTCTCCATGAAGTCACGACGGTGAATGAATGCATGAAGCACTTTACAGGGTTTGGTTCACGCCCAAGTTTAGTATACCAGTTCACAACTTAATTTTAAATATATCAACAGTTACACTCTAATTATCTGATTTAATTACTCTCTAAAAAATAAAAATACATATATATATATATAAACAATAAATAGTTGCCACCAATTCTTCAAAAGTCATCTTTGTAATAATTCCTAAGGTCTGCTATCTATTAACCTCTGCATCCAATAAATAAATGATAAGTTAGTTATTTTTTTCCTGAACAACACGAAGCTTCCCAAAACTTGTTGAAATGGCTAACGCTTCGGCGGCTTCGCCTTCTTCAGAGCCTGGAAAGGCAAGGTTATTCACAAATCCGTCAGCTAAATACTTTCACCACTCGACAGAGATAATTATTAAACCATAAGATGATAGACTTATACTCACTGTTTCACTTCAGTCTTCTACTTTGTAATGAGATAGAAAATTAATCACGTGGGAGTCAAATGAACAGACAATGACCCTCACTTTTCGAACAATGTTGTCATATATTCTGTTATGTTACGTGTGATATAGAGACATACTTCTCTTCGATTCATAATTGAGGTCACGGAATTTATCCAAAATGCCTCCATAATTTTTCGCTTCGAGATCTTCTGTTCATATGCGAGCAATGTGACCTTTAACTTCAAAATCCTCCCTGTTGTCTGTGACCTATGCATACCTAGTGGAGTATTAAACCTTGATTTCAGTATTCCTACTAGGTGCTCTTTCATGAGGACACAGAGTGGTCTACCCGTTTTGCCAACATATTTTAAACCGCACGCTTTGCAACGGATTGAGTAAATGGTGCCTGAGCTCAGGCAAAATCACCTTCCCTACCATTGGGACATATGATGCAGTTTTGGTTTTGCAGAGACGGTCAAATAATCGATGATAGACTAATTGGTTTGAGGATTTCTCGATGGAATTTCAATAATTCTAACCGATTAATCTAGACCTGTTTTTCTTATATAGCGTTTTATAGCTAAAGTTTTGCTATTTGATAAAAAGGGCAGGATGAACGGGATCATATTTTCATTCAAGTTTTCGTCTTGCGGTACTTAGTCTCCTCTTTTAAACTTATTGCAATCAGCTATATGTTCGTAGCCATTGGAAACTTAGCTATTCTTCGAGCCAATGCTACGGATTCCATCTTCTGTCTGCTGCTCGTGTCACACACTAGTGCCAGTGCAAAACATGCTTTTTCATAAGTGCACGATTTGTGTGTGTGTTGGTTGAGATGAATAATAGTGAATCAGAATATTTTCGTGGTTTCGATGCCATTTTCTACTATAGCTGTTTTTGTATAGCTGAATTTGTGCATTCAAAAATGGAAGCCAGTTTTCTTTAAGCTTCTCACTTAGTCACTCGATTATCTCATGTAGAGAAAAAATATAACCAATAAGTAGCCTAAGTCGTTTACTTTTTATCAAAAAAAAGTAATGATATGCAGTATAACTCATAGATAAAATAAGTACTCAAAGTACTCAACACTCAATTGAACTAGCACATTCAAGAAATTGTAGTTCAATGTGACTTTAGTTTTTTTTGAATGAAAATCTTTTCAAAATCCTTTTAGCAACATCCTCAACATTTTATGTAAATGTATGTCATGCCAATTATTGTGAAAGATCAATTTATTATTATTATTATTATTATTAGTATTAT
>KN716233.1:70100-88365 GCA_000816705.1 Dictyocaulus viviparus | reverse complement strand
CGACTGTTTTGACTAATTACATTCTATTTCTACTTCATTTCGGTATTCTTTCCACCTCAAAACCTTCTTACCCTCGCTACCTTGCACCTACTTTTTTCTTCTCCTTGTGATTCTTTTCACTTCAATTCCTCCATATTCTTGCCATTCTTATATACGCCATCCACCATCAGCAATATTGCCAGCTGATGTCAAACTCTCCAGAGATTTCTCAACCAAACTACTTCATGTCGTTGTGGTAAATCGGTTTGTTTATGCCGTAATAAAAAAAAGAAAAAACACAGCTTTGATTTTAATTGCTCAAAAACAACTTTTCTGCTTTTATTTTTTGTCTTCCTTTTTCGGATGATACTTTTCACGATCAATACGTATTAAAGTAATGGTCGCGTATAACACAAATCGTTCAACATTTGTTTTCTCAGAGATATGTTATGTAATATATTTAAATTACCTTATTATTAACAGTTAAGCAAAACTAGCAGCATTATGGGCAATCCATTTAAGACTGAATGTAAAGTATTTTTTGTTGCTGAAAATATTTTGAAACATTCAGGTAAAATTCCTCTTCCAAATCTTGGAGTTAATTTACTCTATCTAATCATCTATCGCTTTGAGCAGAAAAACAATGCTGAAAACTTGTTAACTTGCCTCATTCATAAACAACGATGGAGTTCCAATTTCTTTTTCGCTTCCCAGATGTGTTCGATTTGAAAGAATTTAAATTCAATATAGATGTAAACATAAATATTAACGCTACTATATTAGTAATATCATTCCATACTACGTTTAATGATATCATATACTATTTACTATACAAATACGTAATTACTGAAAAGCTGAGCTAGCGGTCATAAAAGGATGGAGGAGTAAAACTCAGGTAATGATCAAACCTTATGGGATTCTCCTCACTCACTTTCGACTTTATCGCATGTACTGGATGGGACTGATTAACTCTCTACAGACTTTAGTCATAAACTTGTAAAATCGAACTTGTACCATAACAAGAAAACTTATCTTTTTTATACGATTTACCAACCGCAAAAGATTAAAAGCCTTGTTTTGCTCAGAAATGGAGATCGAACAGGTGGTGATCGATTCAGAGTAACGTTACAACACTTTTAACACAATGCTTCACCCTTAACCTCTAACAGCGGTCATGACACTGAGATTTACAGCATTTAAATTAAACAGTTCTGCGATATTCAGATTGGAGCGATGATGTTTTCTTTGTTTATTAAAAAGACTGGTTTCTTCTCTCGAACCCATAGAAGAGTGAAATTTTGACTTAAATTTTTGCATGAAACGTATTTCACTGCTAAGTTTAATTTCTATTTGACAGAAAAATTCCTCTGTACAGTTATACGGATATCGACTAAAATGCTCAGTGCGTATTAACGTAGTTATTTTTTTTTATTCAGATATTAAAATGTCTTCAGAGCGCTGAGCAACCTCATTATCTTTCGACGCAGAGGTCAGGCTGTATACCAACAACTGTTTAGGGTCAACTAGCTGTAATTGTTTTCTGAAAATATTTTTGTGACATTTTTTAACATTTGCCCTTATTTTTTCATTTGCGAATCAAGTTTATTTGAAAGTTCTTGGGAATTAGAACTTACGAAAAAGCGTCCAAGAATTTAAACGTATAGAATATTCTGGTCGTTAAACTATTCAAATCTTTATGAGCGATGACGTCATGAATGCGTTTTATAGCGTTAACAAAGCTCTTTTCATCAGACCGATAATCTTCTCGTTCCCACCAATGTCTTTATGATTTAGTACGGTAGAATAATGAAGTACAACTTATGCTAAGCCTTTTTTTACCAACGACAATTCTCCAATTTTTTTTTGCTTTGTAGCTTTTCTTCTTCTTCTTCCTTTCTTTTGTTCTTCCACATACAAGTGAGTAAATATTGAGTGCATTTAGAGGTTGATATAGTGCGTCTCTTTTAAAATCACATCACATTTGATTAGCATAAATAATTAAGGTGTATTTGTTTTATACCATTATATTTGTATCCTACATCATTTTGTAAAATTTATAGAAATGTGATTATAATTATCAAAGTTATAGGAAATCATTTCAAATTAAGATTTGTCAAGCCTTGTGTAACTTTCTGTTGGTGGCATCGATTGAGGGAAAAAATTGAGTCCCTATATGCTTGAAAAATTTGCTAAATTCGATAAGCCAAGTGAATAACAATTCACTTTCTTGTAATGAAAAAAGTGTAGTGTGCTCGTATACTAACGTAACAAAAACTATTTCAAATATAACCGGTTCAGTAGGATCAAGTCCAATCCAATTTATGTTAGAGGGAAACAGCTTGAATGTCTGGCCTACTGGTCTTCGCACTTCATTTTATGAGGCTATTAACTAGGGCCAATTCATTAAGTAGAACAGGATGGTGACGGCATTTCTTAACGGCATTGTGAAATCTACTTTCATAATAGATTACTTTTCAAAATTGGTTTTTGTTTGTTTTCACTTTCGAAAACACACACAAGACAATTACTCCTACTACTGAACACCATAAAATACGATAAGATTCTAATGTAATTTCTGCTATTTTCTAGAAATTAATACCAATGACCTGGTAATCCCTCAACCTCTAAATTTTTTAACTTGAAAAAAGCAGAATATTCGATGAGAATGAAGAAAAAACTATTAGCTGATTATGAATTGATGCTAATAAAAATCTATATAGCTTTATCTCTTGCTCTATTTTTGTTCATAACCTCTTTGCAAATATTTCGGATTGGCATGTCATTGACGGCTCTATTATCGACCTTAGTGGGTCAGTTAAGAACTTCTACGTAGGAGGACGCTTCAACTAGTTATTGATCGGTTTGGTAATCAATAAACGAGTACCAATACCGGTACATGATTTATTGATCCTTTCGCCATTGTACACAGTAATCCAGATGGTTCTTTAGTAGGCGTGAGTGATATCGATGATGATGTTCAATGCCAACCAATGACTATCTGTTAAATATCGTGCATGAATCGGCGGCACACATTTCTACTCATTCTAACTCAATTTGTATCGCTACATATTTTATGCCTATAGCAATACATTTTCATGTCTGATAGGCTTGAGGAATAGAAAATGTTTTTTGAAACATTTAATATCAATTGCCTCATGATATGAGGAACTGGCGAAGTGATTTATAAAAAGACGTTTTTAACATATTTTGAAAATCTCAAGAACACTAAATCAGTTCGAAAAAAATGAAGGTGCAGTAGAACCGTGAGTGACATGAACGACTCATTCATACGAAATGAATATCTCAAATTTCGCATAATTTTTCTAACTACTAAAACAATTTGCCTTCTTTCGAATTTTTCGTATTCTGTCTGCTTTGATGATGTCTGTTCGACGATGTTTTATTGTCATCGTTATGGTTTTTCAATAAGACTAGTTTTCCTCAGAATCAACAGAAAATTACGGATTGTTTGCTAAGTTTTCATAGGTTTCTCTTCATTTGTAGCCAAAAAGAAAACTTTTTTTTGACTCTTTGTGAAGAATGGCTATCGATTGAAAAATAAGTTTTTCATTTATAAATCGCTGAGCATTTGCTTCATTTCTGTAATTTTTATTTCTAATTGACGTAAAAATCACTAATCCTTCTATGATGTTATTCCTCAATCTTCTAATGCTCTCACTTTTAACGATCTTCTCATGCTGCCCTAACCAGACTTCCTCTTCTCAATCCTCGTTTTTTTTTGATGCTCAAAAAGTTTCATATCCTATCTTTTTTATTATTATTTATTCTTTCTTTTCTTCATCTTTTTCTATACGTTCGTATACGTTCTATTCTTTCAGCTTTTGTAAAATTTATGAGATTATCCTATAAATTTTTACTTTGTTAACAGTTTATTTTCCAGTTTATAGAGAAGTGGTTCCGAATTCACATACATAACATTAGTTCAGTGTGCCCCTCTTATCGTACTGTTCAATTTGCCGGTCGATCGGTGCCGGATTTCACTATTCACCCACCATCACATCGCTCCTGTTCGTTCCCTGGGTGTCTGTCATCATGTGTCTATTTGTCTGTCTGGCATAGTCCAGTCAATCATAATCACGATCATTCTCATCATCTTCATCATCTTCCTCATCCTCATCATATAGTAAAGCTAGTTCTTTGCAAAGACCACCGACAGGGTCACTTTTTTCGTTATCGCTGTCGTAAAGCGCTTTACGCTTCCACCAATTCAAAGTCTCTTTGAATTTTTTTTTTCCTTTCTTCAGAAATTTTATTGAATCTTTCATTCAATTCGTAATTTCCTCATTGAAAAACTCAGTTTTTTGTCGCTCTCCTCAATCAGCACACGAATTTATAGATACTTAAATTTGGCTATCTAACTTTTATTGAACGTGTTTCATTTCCAGTTAAACACGAATGAAGATAGATTGTTATCTGTTTTCATACGCTCTTATACACTCTTTATAGAGTTATTTGTATATATCCTCAAATTATACTAATTTTATGGTTTATATACTATTGATTATCGAGTTCTTTTATGACCTTGATCCTATTTACATGTTATATTTAATATTTATTTATTTATTTCGATATTCATTGTGAAATAGGTGGATCAGTTTCGTAAGTGTTTAGATAAATGCACTTATTTCAGTTCATCAAAAATACATTCGTTACATTTATCACATTTATCAGAAGAGCAGTATTGTTTATACTTAAATAGAAAACAAATTAACGCAGTTGATCATGTTTACATCAAATGATTAGCTGAAAAGATTTGAAGCAATCGAAATGATTCTACCACTAATCAATCAATACCATTTCTTTCTTAATCGATAACATTAAATATAGTGATGTTCTAAATCAACGACAACATTAAGCAATGAAATGCTAATGATCCGAGTCTGATAGTGACCGCAACTCGTAGCATTTAAGTGTCATGCAAAATTCACTATAAGTCCCATTTGTGTTCCACATCTAAATTTTGTAATCCTGGAATGACGACGAGCATGAAAAAAAACGGATTTAATGATAATAATAATAATAATAATAGATTACCACCATATTCTACCAATGTTATTTCGGTAATATTATTTTCGTTCACCTCTAATGCGATTACATTGTAGGCTTCTCCTTGCCAATTTCTCACTATCTGAGGAACAACAACTATGTTATGCAGCAAGAAAAACACATTCATATATGCAAAGAAAATCCGTTGCTGCGTTTTTGAGTTGTTGTCTAATGTTGTATACGTCGATAGTGTGATTATTCACATCAATCCATGAAAACTGGTACGTACATCCAGCTACAGTTTGATGAATTGATTTCGGCAGGTCTGGGAAAGTTGAAGTGTCGACCAGTTGTCGAGTTGAAGCTTATCCTTTTTCCTTTCTTTGAGGAGAATACGCTCTAAGTATATTTAACGATTCATTAGGAAGTCGAACACGTGACGAAATATTTCAGGCATTATTCACTGTGGTGCGCTTTATCCTTTATCACATCTAATAAGGAGATGGATTGATTGATTGATTGTCCAGTATTTAAATTCTAATAGGAATCGTACTATTCAAATCAGATCCCTTTTTCTCTCATTATGTATAAATGAATAGAATATGATAATTTATCAGGCTTTTTCTCAGTAACTCATTTTTGACTTCCTTTTATCTTTGATTTCATTATTTATAAAGATTTTTTGAATACTATAATGCTGATCGTCATTTATTCATAGCTTTTCTAAATTTTGATTTTTTCCATTAGGATGATATATTTTGATGCATCCGTATATTTTATTTATTCAAAAAAACCTACTTATTCACTACACTTGTTTTTCAGTTTTTTATTGGGATTTTAGCAAGATATTTTTAAAATAGAATATTGAAGTCATTTCCGCAAATGACTCGATTGCGTTATGAATTTCAATGAGTTAAAGATGAGGAGCAATTATCTGTCGCATACCTCCACTTAATACTCACACACCATGCTATAGGTTTTACTACAGACCTTCTACCGATTTCGTATAGACAACAGGCATTTCGTTGCTCATCACAAAAGAATTATTGAAATTTTTGTTTCAAATTATAAATTTTTCTAAAAAATTTCCAAAAATTCCGTTCCATTTTAAAATGCCGATTTAGAAAACAAACCATGTAAACGGAAATTTTTGTTGGCGATAACGCTTACGACGACTCGATCTCATCATGACCCATTAGAGCTGTTGAGGTCGACCTTTATGTGGTGAGTATGCGGCAGGATCGTATGAGGGACACTGTTCGACTCTGCTTTATACAAATACTTGTTAATAACAAGGAAAACAGCCAAATCACTGAGTTTTGTGGATTATCTCAAGTGAGACTTTTAGATGTATTCAACGCGTAGTTGGAGTAGAGTGCTAATTGAATTAAATCCATAAAATAAAAATGGTCAAGTAAATATTAATTAAGGAAATGTTCATGAGGTAAATGGTCAACGACTAATAGTGGCTTGAAAAGCCGTGTAGCTCTTAATCTTAATGCTCCTCAAAAAATAATCATATGCAAATATTCACCTATAAATAGGCATACAGAATTCATATGATCATCTCCAGTACATCTTCAATTCTAATTAACTAACAACAATTCTTCAATTTTAATGTGTTTTCTTTCGTGTAAGTGTTCTTTTTTTCGTTCGGGAGAATAATGTACCTCCGACCAATTGTGATTTGAGTTGCCGTAGCAACAATCTAACTCATTTACTTAGCCTACTGAATATATTACACTAATTCAATTTTCGCTATTATATATTGATCGATTTTACATTGTTTGAAAGTGTATATGTAATTGAATATGAATATCAGTGCTTTTTAAGGGCTTTTCAATTACTCAATTCAAGTCACTTGCAAAATTTACATTTTATTTCACTCTTAAATATGTTAAAATCTAATTTTTATCGTGTTCTGTTTTCGTTAGTAATGTGAAATCTAATTTTTTATCTCAAAAATAATATTGTCGCGTTCAAATGAATTAGTAGTATTACATGTGAAATTTTCGAAAAAAAGGTTTATGTTGAGGTTTGTTGTTTATGTTGTTTATGTTTATGTTTTTTTTCATTATACATTCAGTAACTAAAAACTATAGTGCGTGCATACGTACCATTCTAATAAACTATGTTAAATTATTTATTATTATTTTATGTTGAACATAACTCGTAACGCGATACGCATGTTCGGATCCGCATCTAAACGAATCAGGTCTTCAAATTCTCCAAAGTCGGTGGATTAATATTAGAACAATGTAAAAGGGCAAGCAGCACTAAACTGGTAGAAAGCTAGTATACTTGAATCAGTACATAGACCATAAAACCCTCATGAGTTATTTAGAAGATAAAAGGGTAACGCATATCATGAGGATATATAACGATAAAGCTTATCATTATCGTAGTTACAAATAATATGAGGAAATCGTTCGTTTTGCAACCTTTGGCTCAACTCAACAGTAAAAAAGAAATCATTTTGTTTGGAATAAATCATGGCATAAATCAAATAGTGTGGAGTGATAAGCGCTAACTCTTTCCTTTTTCAACTAGTTCTTATTGACTCATATTTTTCTATGAAATCTTAAAATATCAATATATACTTTTTCTATGCATTCTATATAGAATGCCTTTTATAAAAGTGCCTAAATGGACATAAGAATTTCTTATAACATGAAAATTACTAATTATTCAATTGATGGACTAGCTAAATCGTCTATAACGCAAAGCTTTTGCTTATTACCTATGAAAGTTGCATAACTAGAATATTTCTGTGACTCGGTAGTCATGCTAAAATTCAATTAGGAAATTTCTCTGCTGCTCAACTGGTAGCTGCTTTTTTTTTCGAAAAAAATACTGGTATCAATCCAATTTGACGAGAGCGATCGGATGGTGAGGACCACAGAACTGAACTGAATGACATTATGTGCCGCTGCAGCATCTGTAACCGCTGCACTACAAACCAATCTTTTACAACGAAACGAGCAAATGTGCGATACAAAAGCTCCGAAAGAACAACGAAAAGCTTACTCAGGTGTTTTCTGTAAACAAGAAAGGAAAATCAGAAACTTTTGCTTTAGTCAGGCTTTAGTTATGCTAGCTGTACGTATTGTGTTAATGCCAAAGCTCTTCAAAGAGTCTCCGTACTCAAGAGCATCAAATTCATTACATAGGAGAATAGAAGGAATGTGACAGTAAATGTTTCCCTTTTTTTCCAAATATTTTATAAGCAAACGACTACAACTAGTCAGCTACTGAAAGTCATTTTTTTTCTATAAGGATTGAACAGAGCGAAAAAACAACATTATAGGTAAATAACACGTGAAAATCGGCTTGCTTGTTTTTCGTTTAATAAAAAATAAAAAACAAAATGTTTTCTTTCTATTTAAAATTATAAATCAATAAAGATTAGTGGGTACAACAGTTCTTATATTGTCCAACAACGTAACAATTGACGCCCGATCATTGTTTTTTGTTTCTTGACGTATCGTAGTCATTAATGCTTCAATGTATCTCCCAGTTGGAATTTTTGTGATAAACAGGTGTAGTAATAATTAATGTTGACATTTTGTGACTTATAAAACGTGTTTGGTTATGTGATTTTATTGACGCTTATCATATTTCATTTATTCGTTTCATTCATAATTTTATCGTCTTCTATTTTCTCCTCAATTTTTTTCCTCCGACCTATCTTTATTTATTTTCGCTTCTTTTTTTTTGCTTGCTATTCGTTTCTCTTGAAGTAAATCATCGACTTCTACTCTATAGGAATCTTTGCAGCTTATAAATTTCAGTTCGCATCTAGTCGTTTTTAAATTTCCTTTTTTTTCCAGGTGATATTGAGGTCTAAAAAAGCGCTTGTGAGGTAAACTAATGTTTAGACTCGAATTCTGTTTACTTTATGTTATATTAACTTTTAAAATACACATCGTGTTTTTTTTCTTCGGAGGCTTTTTCCCTCTGTCAAATTCTGCACTTTAAAACAAATGCTTCCCTTTAAAAATCCGAGAAATATTTTTAATATTCAAGTTTTAAGTAATCGAAAACGATGTAAAAATGAATTCGAAAGCATTTTCAAGCTCAATCTTTCCTTTGTCAGTAGTTGTTAACTTTTTAAAAAGATTTCCGTTACGAAGAATATGCTTTTTTTTTCGAAATGTCTGCTGATTCTGTAATTGAAGTATTAATAAAATAATATTTTAACTATAATTTTTAATATTGCCACCGTTATAATCATTCTAAAAATAATTTTCATGATTATCACTATTTTATTATTTTTATATTATTGATTTTTATTATCGTTGTTATTATAATATTGCGATTATTACAGTTTTTTTTTTCAAGACTTCTAATTATCTCAATTAGTTGTATTATTAGAATTGAGAAGAAGAAATTCATAAGAGAATTGTGACATGAAGCTTTTATTGGTAGGAGATAACTCTTTGTCTATAAGGAGTTACGAGTTATGATTATAATAAGTTATAAGGTAAAGAAAAATTTCAACTAAACAATAAATATTTTGCTTCTTCGGAACTCCGTTTTTATCTTTTACTATTTGGCGAAATATGAAACATCTTTCAGTGGATGGCAGGCGAAATACCTCGTTCTACTCTCTTCTACAGGAAACTAACTGAGTCATTGTGCTTTTTTTGTGCTCTAAGTAAAAAAAAATGAATCAATGTAAAATTTCTGTTATTTACTCGTTGATTACGTATATAATCATGTCACAGTATCAGAACCTCCAGAATTTCAATGTATTTTTCACCTTATACGAATTATAAATCCGTATAACAAAAGGCTTTGAACGTCTTCACTCACAATATCTCATTACCTCGTTCCCTCGTTAAAATATTGCTTTCTGTTTCTATACCATATAGTTTGAATCTGTTCCGAATACCGGATATGATAGCGTATATATAATATTTCATGAGGTAAATTACGGTACCCTGTCGTGTAAATGGTCATCCAGTTCCTGTCTTTGTTCCTCAAAATGAGTTCGGTAAAGTAGTCTACTTGCTTTGAATGAATAAATAACTCGGTTGAGTTGGGCAAAGAATCAAACTTCACTATCATACGTGCGATGGCGCCATCTCTAACCATTACGTTACGCATTTAGTAGTTGAAATTAATTCATAAAAAATATAAACTGTTGTGAAGGTTAGTTGATTAAAATGGTTTGTTATGAATCCGCTAGAAAATGCAGTGAGCAATCTACCCCTTGAAAAGAAAAAAGGCAACCAAATATATTATTAATTTCTCGAAAATCAAGAGTAAAAAGTGGTATTCTGGGAGAAAACTTGTTTATTTTTCGTCGACTTTGAAAATACTGAAAAATGACAAGAGAAGAGAATGAAGGAGGGATGGTGGGGTTCGAGAGTCTGATGTGTGTTGACGCTAGTCTAATCTCCGTCCCGCCCGTCCATCCTCCTTCTTCGTCACATCGCTCATAACACACTTTTACATGGCAGTTCTTTTAAGTGGTATCAAATCGGCTCCTCAGGTGATGGTGAACTCAATTGAATCCCTATTGACGCCGTTGTTGTTGTTGAACAACAAAACAACGCTAATACTGGAAACAATTATATCATTGTATAACAATGATGTTTCTTTCGTTCAATAGTTCCAATATCAACCAATATATTTGCATTGCATTATATACTCACCGATATGATTACCTAAAGTCTATTCGCTTTCCATGGCGATTATTGAGGCTACACAACCATTTCTTTCGTATATTCTCTGGGCTTCTACCAGATTTTCCCATTATCATACACTTTTAAATGCCTAAACTGATTTTTTTCTCACATTATTTCTAATTTCTGTATTTTACGATTGTTCATAATAACATTGTTTCTAATATCTCAACATAGCTAAGTTAATTACATAACTCGGGACCTCATGCGAGACTCAAACACAACATCTCACATAACTCGCATTTGGTGACATGAGAGCGGTATGTCCGAGTCACACCTTTGTGGTTAGCACACCCATGCAGTTAAAACACCATTAATTGTTATCATTATGTTTAATTGCTTGTAGTAATCTCAAGACAAGGATTGCTATAGCCACTCATTTGTTCAGCGCTTAAGCAAAGAACTTATTTATTGTAAAATTATTTAATAGGAAAATATTTGTTGTACAACTAAAATTCTTCATATGAAATAATATTTATTAGTTGTATTTAAAAAAAGATCACTCATTTGAGTACATCCTATTCATATTCATCAGTACTGTATACTTTTTTATTTGGGTGCAGATTTTTTCTTCTAAGTACAACTGTGTTCTGATGCCGTACAACAAGTAACAACTGTAATTTTTTTTCCATTTAACAAAGTTATTGATCAAAAATTACTTTTATTAGTAATTACTATGGCCTCAATCTATACTAAATATTTGTGAAATTTTCTACTAATACTTTTAATCACTTTTATTAATCACCTAATGGTAAGTTATCAACAAAACTGATCAATTCAACCTTCAAGCTCTCCAATAAGCTTTGTTTACCTGGCGCACACAATGGACGTCATTATTTTGAGTGTAGAGAGTTGTATGCTTTTGCCTTTCCTTATCGCTGGTGAAAGGAATTGATTAAAATTTTTCAAAAGCAATGATTTATTCCTATTTGAGATGATATGGGAAGTAGAACTAAGTGATCCGGCTAGGCGTATACCTAAACATATCATGATCGTCTTCTGCTCTCATAGTCACCATTCAATAACCATGAGCCTCGTTTCTTCAGTAACACGATAGGGCTTCCAATTATAGAACGGAATCGTTTAATCGATATCTCTCATATGATAACAACGAACGATACCATTTATCACTAATCTATCCACAGTAATCATTCATTTCTATTGATTTTCCGTCATTTTAACGTCATTCTTGCTATTAACATTCTTTATTGGTTTTTCCCTCAATTAAAATTTTAAACAGTTCAAATTTTTATTCTGATAACGTTATCTATTCGGAGCATAACAATCCGAGTATACTGGTGTCTCATCACTTTTACAGAAAAAAAAAATTAGCAAATAAATTTTCTTATGAAATCGAACGGTGCTCATTTATTTTCGATATAACATATACATCAACTATTTATTAAATAGTGAAAAGAAGAAATAAAGTGATAATAAAAATCGTTACTATCGATACTCATCGCTCTGTCAACGGTATTCAGTAATCAAATAAATAATATGGTAACAAAATATAACCAGATATTTGATAATAAAGTAGTCAAATGAAATAATCGATAACGTAAAATCAATAATCGAATAAGTGAATATTCTGGATATTTCTACAGTTCTCTTATTTGGAAATTGTATTTCGAATCGAACACGCTCGCACTTTTCACCGCTTTGGTTAAGTTGATAACCTTTTTATAAATGTATTAATGTATTAAATAATCAGTCACTCTAATGATAAATTATTCGTTTAACGTTCAAATAAGAAAATAATATTCAATCATTTAGTGTTATGATTTTATTTGCAATAGTAAACTAAGAGCAGTACGGTAATCCATTAAGAAAAAAATCTCAATCTCTTCATAATTCTGAAAACTTCCTATCAAACAGTTATCATAAGAATTGCGGTATTTTACAAATTAGAGAAAAAAGTTAGCCTAGGCAAAGTAGTTTTTCTTCCCCTGATTAAAATCCTGAAAAATTCAATAAACCGCTTGCATGTCCAATCAATTCGTCCAGCTGATTTTGAGGTCGTACTTTTTTCTCGAGTTTTTAGAAAAGGCAAAATCGAATGAATAAGAAATTTATTATAACTATAGGGATGACTCATACGGAAAAGTAGAAAGCGACAATCACTCAAATGGCAACTTGTTATAAACTGAAATGAAACTGACACTCTTCCACCCTTTAACACCGTAAGCCAAATATCCAGCTAGTTAGCTACTTAACTACTCCTCGTTTTGAGGTCTCCATCAAATATCTTCATGTCGAAGAAGGAAACTAGGAAAAAGCTGGATGTGATGAGGAAACATGATAACATTTCATCGATTGCAATACAAAAAAAAAACTTCGTAATGTGGCGATTTTTTAAAGCAGTTATCCATCTACGAATTCGATGTGTACTTTCAAATTTGGTTAGTAAAAAATAACATCGGCGAAAAGTACAAAAAAAATGACGCATAATTAGGTCTTACGAGAAGTAATTCTACTACTTTTAAAGTGATGTTATCTTAAAATTTAAATACCATTAATATGCAAATCACGGAGGAGTTTTTGCCAATATGTTACTCAAAGAAATTGTCGCCCTTGAGGTGGTTCGATATCCTCCTAAGGATTTTTGGTGGTTCATTCGTTATATATTTTATACGCCAATTATATTTATATATCACAAAATAACGGTTCAACGATAATTTATGCTTTATGATTCGAAGAAAAGATGAAAACTACAAAGAAGTTTCTGTTGTCGCATATGACGTTCAGAAGAACTGAGGGTGAATGCTGTGAGGAAAATATTGAAATTGAAGGAATCCATCGCTAATTAAGTAGTTTGAAACGAAATAAATAGTATATGTTAAACATTTGATAAATTAATAAGACGTTTAGAAAAATACAGCATTAAGTTGCAAAGCTCTATTTATTATCTTTAAGTAAATAAAATAGAAATAAATAAATTAATTTTCTTTACAGTTATTATTTTATTCACTAATATTGTTTTATTTTTTTTTTGCTGCCAGTATACCCAAATTGATCGTAGTGCTGTGTATTTCTTCAACATCTCTGCCGAACTCCCACACCGCAAAGCCTCTTTAAGCTTCAAAATTTTTTCAAAGCAGTATTATGTCAAGGGGCTGGCTTTCTTGATAATACAACATCTTACGCATAAGTATAGAAATAAGAATACTTGTGATTGTAAGTCCAACAATCCGATAGTGATTACTACGCATAACCTAATAAGATAAGAATAGAGAAGCTTTGTAGTTGATTAGACCATTCTGCGGAGTGAGTCTACAAATCCTTTTTTAATTTGAGTTGCCCTCTCTTTACCAATCCATAGCTAATCTCACCCAGATTTCTCCTCTGCAAATTTACCGACCCGAGAGCGATGGTGTAATTTGTAGGCTTGGGCTTTTGGTCGTGAACCTGCGTATACCGCTGATTCGTGTGTGTGTATCATTATGACGTCTTCGTTACTGCGCCATGAATTCCAATTCATAAACTGATATCATTTCATTGGATCCTTCACTCGTCTATATATTTCCCTTTCCTTTTTTTAACCATATGTTCTAAATTAACTGTACTCACAAAGTAATATGCATCACTAATCACATTTGTTTTACTTGTGTTATTGATTGGTTGATAATATTGCATAATAGATAACTCACAAAAAAGTATTACTTATAGTTTTTATAGCAATCTGGTCAGTTTTCCTACCATTGTTCTGATTATGCTGATCATTAAGATACGTAAAAAGGAAAGACTATAAAAGACTGTTTAATTTTATCTAGAAGATATCCATCTGATCGTCCGATCAGTCGGTTATTCTGTTGACCTTCTGTGAAACTCTCAGATGAAAGTAGATGGCTATCACCGTTCAGATCGGTTAACGTCATATTACTACATATCGGTTTCGCCTCATCTTGGCATCAACCGATTGAACAACTACGAACCAGGCGTTCTCTCGTCTTTCATTGACCATTTCTCACCAGATATATCATACTGATAAATCATAATCGTTAGTAATTTTTCTAATAATAGTTAAATTTAAAAGTATACGAGCCATTAAAATCATAAAAAACAAAAAATTGACAAAAAAAATGTGTCAAAAAAATGATCATAGGAGGAAATATAAGTTTGGTTTTCCTAACTTTCAACAAAATTATTTTTAATTACCTAACGAAAAAATCCTTTCTTAAAATGTTTAGTAAATTATGGTTATTAACGGCTATAGATTGTAAGTCATTTATCTGAGCTCTACAATAGCGCGATAAATAAGAAAACAAGAAATTTTCCTAGTGATTTTGACTCTGAACGAAATGAGGTAGAAATGATGTTTTTCAAATTCGATATCATTCAATCTTCATCAAGTTGTTTCAATAAGCTGATAGAGAATCTCTTCAAGCTGACTAGTTCTTATATAGTAGCACAATTCGTATGCTTACCTAATGTTCATCTTTAACTGAAGTGATTCGGCCGACTGACGTAATGGTATTTCGGTTAAAGTGGATATGCTACTAGTTAAGCATGTTGTTTTTTCTTCAACTTCTTTTATTTTATAAAAAGCTTCATCAAGCTGTTCGGCATAGGAGATCAACGCTCCATCAACGCTTACTGTCACTGAGGAATTACCATTATACAACTAAGGCTTGGTCGATACACAAAACGATAGCTGATTTCAATTTACTTCTGATTAGAGGTACACATTTCATATGGGTACATATAAGAAAGCACATAGAGCTGAGGCACTACAGTGATACTCAGGCACGAATAAAGTTCGAGGCAATACATAAGCCTATCAAGGTCGTCATAATTTCGGATTTAATGGGTGGGTACCAGTGTTATCTGGGTAAGATAAACAGAAGCGACGTGATAAAAAGTGGTGGACTCAAGTCACTGTGTAGTGGGAGGCTTCCGTTCAACCACTTCTACGATATCACTTTGGACGCAAATACGTAGACGCATTCCGCAACGGAGATTGATCAACGCCAAAGCTTGTCCTATTCTATATTAAGACATAATCCTTAAAAAATACCTCGTATTTCATGAGTTTATAAACTACTCGATTACTGGTTTCCTACTTCAACTCTAAAGTGCTGTCACCGAGTTTTCTTAATAAAAAGTCATTTATTTGTTGTGGAACGGCTTCTTAGTCTAAACAATTATTTTTTTTTATAAAATATATAGGAGGAATATTATTGTTTTTTGCTGCCATTATTATATGAAGCTTACCTATATTCTAGAAACTTCTAGAAATCTTTCTACCACATCGTTTTTGATTTTTTAAATTCGTTTTACAACATTTCACCGTACAAATACCAAAATGATGTCTAATTTCCTCTATTTTTTTTTCTTCACATTAGACTGAACCTCATGATTGTGCCAAATTCTTTTTGGTTAATTGATTTTTTCCCTTCGTTTGAAACCAATTCTTTTTTTATTATTCATTCGATTAAACGCCAAATTTATAATTGTTTTTTTTAACTATAGAATTCATTCCATAATATACAGAATCTTTCTTTTTCAATTTTTTTCTCTGTGAATAATTACCATTTCAAAAATTATTACAGTACTTTTATTAAAAGAAACAAAAAACAGAAACGAGAAAAATGCATATTTTCGCTCAGTATAATCACATCGAAACCTGATTTTATCGACGTTATTCAAACTCATTGAATACTCACCGTATGGAGTGAGGTTTATTTGTTTCTCAACTACTTCGATTCCAATCCAGTGTTGTTTACAGTGATTCAATTTTAAATTAGAATAATCATGGCTCGTTTTTTTTCAATCATACTAGTTGAAAGCACAGCTGTTCGTCATATTCTTTATGTTTACAATGTTTTTTTTTCTTCTCGTCTTTATGGGAATCTTCTATGGTGGTGTCGAAAATTTGCGAGCGTATCAATATGGGTTCTAGAATGTTCAATAATGGATGATATTAATTTGTTAAGAATTTTAAGAATCGAATGCTTTGGATTTTTCACCAGCACCGATACAATGCAGCATTTCTGGATAACTGTTATCATTTGTCCATACAAACATGATTTTCTACATTACACAGTGCTAGGACTTTCTACCGTATACCGCTTGACGACAACTAGGTACAATGGGGAAATTATGCGTGCAACATTTTCGCCGTCTACTTATGAGTTTTCATAAAACGACGGAAGCTCTGAAGTCGTAGACTAATGCTTGGTGTTCTGATTATATGCCCGTTTAGAAGCTACTGATACAGAACCAGATTAACATCACGTATTTACGAACGACATTCTGTCTGTACTTGTCGATGCTCTATTTGATGATTTCGTTAAGCGGAAAAATAGCAAGAAAACAACTAAAATGATTCAGAAACAGCATCCGCATGACAAGATGAGTTTTGTGCCATTGAAATAAAAATAAAAACAAAGGAAACTGATTTGGACTACCGCATCATCCAAGAAAGCTTCTCGTTCATATCAACAACAACAACAACAACAACAATAGTAGTTATGCTAGCAATATTATCAGTAAAACAAAGTAATTCATTCAAATTGAACAATAACAAAATAGTTAATATTACACATTATTTCGCATTCATTATTCTTATGGCTACTCACTAGACATTTTACTCATTATATTCAACAAAAAGAAACAATTCACTTTAACAGATTTGAACAAATTTCTTGCAATCATTGGTGAATTTCATAGCTTTAAGTGAATAAAATTATATTTATGTTAGTTTTAAAACTCAGTCTCTTGTATTGTTGGTTTAATTTAGCTTCTACAAATTTAACTATACAGGCGTTCAAAGAGAACGAAGAATATCATTTAATCACTAAGTTCCTCTTATTTATAACTTTCCTCTCATAGTTCATCATTATCTTCTTCCTCATTTCATATATTGACATATTTTCGGTGCTCAGAATTTCTCAAATTCGAACAGATAAACGAATTTTTCGTAATTGATATCTAACATCATGTGGAAAAATCAATATGTATCTAAAAAGCAGATGCGTCAGGAATTTTCATGTGTTGCATTTCTTGACGACAACGTTGAAAGGTCATTATGATCACTAATTGAATGAATAAACAGTAAACTAAACAGTTCACTTTAATTTCATAATAATCTATAGTTCTTGATGACTTAGTGTGATTAATGTAATATGTATGCGATCTGCATTTATTATTGATTGCCGATAGTTAATGTGTAGAAATCACTAAAAGAAGCTAGAACTAATGAAAAAAAAACGATTTTTATATAATGTGATGAAGCGACTCATTGATGATACGGACGGAGGAGGACATGGTTGTTCGGGTGTGAAGAAATCATGCGACACCGGCATTGCAACGATCGGCGGGCGCCATATTGGCGCTACTGTCATCAAACTCATCGCACAATCTCTTTTAACAGTATCTCTCTTTCGTTCATTTCATTCCCTCTTTCATTCTATCCTCCTTTAGCCATACCTCATTCTTTTTTCATAAATTTTTAGTTTTCATTCAAATTGTTTTGTTAATCATTTTTATATCATTATGTCTATAGTAAATCATTAATATTTATATTATTTTAAATTATATTTATATTTATTCTATTTCCCGGAAGAAAAGTATAAAAGTGATTTATCTTA
>KN716233.1:24423-38162 GCA_000816705.1 Dictyocaulus viviparus | reverse complement strand
TATTAAGTGTTATTATTATTTTTATTGGTAACTGTTATTACTATTATTATAATTAATTATCAATTAGTATTAGTAATCTTACTATTTACAACCTTCATTACTTTTTATTATTGCAATTTCACAGTATTTTTGCGCTTATGAGACTAATACCAAAGTTACAATTATTGATATTCATATATACATTTTCACAGTGAACTGTTAGTTTTAACAAACTGGAAAGTCGTTGCGTTAATAAAAATGGTACTTTTTTAATATTATTTTTCATTTACTCGGTGATTCTAACGGAATAAAGCATACGAAACTGTGAGGAAATAGAAGCAATTCAATAGTCAGATGATAATAACCTAGATAATTTTCTTGGCTTCTGCAAAATTGCTTTAGGTGAGAGTAGTATCTAAAACAGAAGATTATTAAATGTTTTTCAGTTAGGTCATAGTCATATAAAATCAAAATGCTGTCGAAAGTTAAAACCAGTAATTTTAGGTGGTCCAAATAATTGCGGGTATGATGACGAGAACGGCAGTTATCAATTAGTCGCTCATGATCATATTGCGTATCGATACGAAATTCTTAAGGTCATAGGAAAGGGCTCTTTTGGCCAGGTTCGTCTTTTATTTTTTTCTTCGTTTTGCTTGATTTACACTTATTCTTTGTGCAAAATCTAGTATTAGCGCTATTTTCACTCTCACTTAACGTCTTGCTTTCTTACATACTAGCTGTTCTGCGTGGATCATATTTTGACAAGCGTGATTAGCTCATATTTCATATAATTATTTATTATACGTTTTTTGGTTTGGTAACCAACAATACGTGATAGCCTATTGTTTTTGACGCTATCGTCCACTATATAGCCCTCGTTTCGCTATTTGGTTCCTTTTGATTCTTGAGGCATATAAATGCATTCATTATGTTACTGCCTTGTCAATCGTATTTCGGATTCTACTGGAATATAGAACACTAATAGCTACCCGATTTTGTCTGCTATAACTTTAGTTGTGAATAAAGAGAAAGTTGATTAAAAACTTGGTAAACTTGAAAGATTGCGTTGGTTCGATTCAAATTTTCATCTTGATACTGCACATCTGCGCTTCGTTATAATTAATTTTCTATCTGCTATTTGTAATTAATATGATTAAGTTACATTTATCGCTAATAATTTCCATATAGGAAAATCGATATATTTATATATTCTTCAAACACGTATTCTGAGACCGATTTCGCTTTCGAGATGCTCAAAATATCTATGTGGAGTAGTAAAACTACTGCTCAAAATAGATAGTTTTGAATTCTATAAATGCTGTTTTTATTGCCAGTTACTTTATGTTTTAAAAAGCTTCAGTTGTGCACAGTGGTGATACTTATTATTTTGTTACGATATCATGTGAATTCCTCATTCAGTTGTAATTCTTTTGTTGTTGCAAATTCTATATAAATGCAATCCCAGAAGCATTTGTCATAAACACTTGATAGTCATCATATTAATGATTTTAATGATTAGTAAATCCTGAAAGTTTCATATCATCACTTCTCACCTATTATATTTTAGTAATTTACAATGCCTGTTCTACAAATAAAAGAGAAAATAATTTTTAATCTTAACATTGTCGCTTCCAATGTTATTCTCATTTATTATGGGTGACCAGGGAGCGCAGTCGCGCAGTGGTGGAGGTGCCATAGTGGCACGCAGCAGGCTCCCACATTTTCCTCCGAGGCATACCAAGCCCGACATCACTCCTGTGTCCGTAAATCGGTAGAAGAGAATCTGGGTAAGATAACTAGCTTTGACTTGGTGAAGAATGGTCAACTCAAGCCACTGTGTAGATCTCGTATTCAGCCACCACCCACTATATCACTTTGAACACGAATGCATCTCGCAAAAAGGATTGATCAACGCAACGCCATAGCTTATCCTATATTATCTGACCTAACGATGTTTTTGTGTTCTCTCCCTTTTTGCTTATTCTGGCTTAGGTGTTTCATAATCTGTGTACGATTGCCATTTTGTAAATATTTCTAATAATTTCTGAAGTTTGCTGTCTTCTAGGTAATTAAAGCTTATGATCACAAATATCAGCAATATGTGGCACTGAAATTGGTCCGAAATGAGAAGCGTTTCCACAGGCAAGCTGACGAAGAGATAAGGATTTTGGTTAGTATATAGTCAAATTTTTAATTACATATGTAGTTAATTTATCCATTCTTATGCTAAATGGTTTTCTTATTTATGAAGTCTTTCTTCTTTATTATGTGACTTCATATTAAAAATAGGGTGTATTACTATATATTGTAATTTAGGATCATCTTCGTCGACAAGATGTAGATGGCTCACATAATATAATTCATATGTTGGACTATTTCAATTTTCGAAATCATAAGTGCATTACATTCGAGTTGTTGAATATTAATCTTTACGAACTTATAAAGAAGAACAAATTTCAAGGATTCAGTCTAATGGTTTGTATTTTTTTTAGAATTCTTTTTTCTATATATTTATTTGTGGCTCAATAGCATTCGAAATCGCTCTAAATAACCTCCTGCCAACGTTTTCCGATCATACAGGTGTATTCACATAATCGAATTACTAGGAGATCATATTCATTAGTATCTATTTACGGCTTTTTTGTGTCTGAGTTGTTGTTCATTTTGACAAATGACATTGTACTTTTTTTTTGAGACAATTATTTTCAGTTAGTGCGTAAATTTGCCTATTCGATGCTGTTGTGTTTGGATTTGTTGCAACGGAATCGATTGATTCATTGTGATCTCAAACCAGAGAATGTGCTTCTGAAACAACAAGGCCGAAGTGGCATTAAGGTGAACAGATTTAGTTACCTATTATTGATTTCGTTTGTATCAGTTAAATAATATGTGCTATATTAATATTTCTGCTAAAAGGCCATTTGCCATGTGATTCACGTTCTTTTGAAAATTATGCTAGTTGATGTGATTCAAGATGAGTGTGATGAGAAACTGATAAGGGATGTCAGCAAGCAATCGCCATTATTTTTTAGTCATCGTTTAAAGCCTGCTAGTTTGAATTAGTTTTATATAAATACGAAGTCTTAGTTGTGTTTTACATCACACATTCATTGCGGTACCTTCGGATATTAAATATAAATAGTGGAACAAGTTCTTGTGGTTTTAATATTGTTGTAGTTTATGTTCGATTAGTCACATTTGGATTCTATAGGTTTTAGCTTTTTAAATTCGCTTTATTTCAAAAGGATGATCATCTAGGTGATTGACTTTGGTTCTTCATGTTTTGATGATCAACGTATATATACATACATCCAGTCAAGGTTTTACAGAGCGCCTGAAGGTACGGGTTATTCGAACTCTTTGTTTAAGAGATCTTCTTAACATTTAGGAAATGTTATTTTTTTTTTTAGTAATTCTGGGGTCGAAATATAGTATGCCTATTGACATGTGGTCACTTGGTTGTATACTAGCTGAACTTTTGACAGGATATCCACTTCTTCCCGGGGAGGACGAGAACGACCAAGTTAGCTATTTTTCACGTTTTAAACGTTTTTCTTATCAATCACGCGTGATGTTGTAACGATAATTTCTTTTAGCTCGCTCTAATAATTGAACTGTTAGGGATGCCGCCCAGTAAGGTCTTGGAGAACGCAAAGAGAGCCCGAACGTTTATATCATCGAAAGTTGGTTTTCTTTCATTGATATTTATCTGCTGTCTATTTTGAGTAATTGGTGGAAAGGAATATATTATATTATTTATTCATTATTCTGCACTTTTGCTGAGAAATAACGTTCAATTGTATTTATGAGGTGTTTTTAATCGAGTGCAATCTAGGGATATCCACGTTATTGCACAACGTCTGTTATGCCAGATGGGTCAGTAGTATTGAGTGGAGCTCGTAGTAAACGAGGTAAGATGCGTGGTCCACCTGGTAGCCGAAACTGGAACACTGCTCTCAAGAATATGGTGGGTACAAGACTCGTTTTCTCAAGTTGTAGAATTTTTCTCGAAGTGCTCTATGAAAATATATGTTAAATTTATATTTTTAAATTTGTAGTTGTAAAAACCGTGGCTCATGAATGGTCCGAGATTTCTTTATATATGGTCTGAATATTTGTAATGTGAATATCTATAGTAAGATTTATTTTTCAGAAAAAAAACTCAAGTTATACGAAATAATGCAGATGTCGTTTGATGCACTACCCAATGTTTTCTTTTTAGACCGTCTTGTAGAGTATTAGTGAGAAGTATACGTATGTTACAGGGCGATGAATTATTTATCGACTTTTTAAAACGGTGTTTGGATTGGGATGCCGAAACGAGAATGACACCAGCACAAGCTCTTAAACACCAATGGTTGCGACGACGTCTTCCATGCCCACCACTACGGGATGAGTCGACTGCCGAGCCAGAAGGTTTGTGACTGACTATTTAACTGCACGCCTGTGATCTAGAGTGTACTCTGCTTGAAATTTGGTTCATTTTTTTAAAAATTTGAGTATTTCTTTGGTTATATGAAACAATTCCAAGTATTCCGTGCTATTTAACTTTTTGCTTCAACAATTCCGATATCATTTCCTATACCTCCACGGTGGCTTAATTGGTAATTAGTACTAGAGAAATCTGGGTAAGATTAGCAAGACTGGCTTCGTACAGAATTGTAAACATAAGTCAATGTCAACTAATGAAAATAAAAGCATAAATTGTGATTGTATCTGAATTTCGGGCTATCCCGTAATTATCAGCTTAACTGGATGCAATGCCGATATTGGCTCACCAGATCGTGACCGTTGACGGGTGAGAATGCTGGTAAGATATCCACTTGCTATAAGTGAAGCATTGAGCGGTCGTAGAGCTAGAGCCTCGGTAATGTAATGGATCAGCACGGCAGACCAGATTTCTGTAAATGCGAGTTCGAGTCCCGTCTGAGGAGGGAGGAGTTTCTCGGCCAACTCAGCGCAATCCCAAATAAGCCAATGTATTTATTAAACTCGATTTCAATCACTGTGATCCATTATACTCCTTTGAAGCCTAATACATAGATGCATCCCAAAAGGATTAATTAACGCCAAAGCTTATTCTGTCCTAGTTCGAATGTTATCGTACGGATCTTGTCAATTCCGTGCTAAATTCAGCTTGATATTTTCTTTGCTGATTTTTTCTGGAGGAACCTTGGAAAACGAAAACAAAAGATTATCGTTGTAGAGTTAGCATCAGTGTTTCAGGTGTTGCTCCATCTTTGATGACGGGTCCAACTAATGCTCTTCGGACTGTTAGCTCCACTAACACTTCATCGTTTACGCCTCAAAAATTGGCGCATGTATTGACGTGATAATTATCTGGATATATGTGTGTATGTGTGTGCAATTGTCTATCCACTTATCTTATGTACATGCGCGTTATTGACTGTTTTAGCCAAAGATATTCATTTAGTCTGTATTAAAAGAAAAGCGTAAAGTCCCTCCTAACGCACACATCTAATTCCGTATTAAGTTATTATCTGTTTTATTGGTCTTTCTCTATTAAATAGAGTTTCAGCAGACCAGTTCACTATTATTATTATTTTTGATCCCATGAAAATATATTTGCCTACAAGCGCGCTTTTTTCTCCAAGGCGGTTTAGTAGTCTTTTCCTAACAAAAATTCCACTTAAGAAAGTCTACAGATTGTCTCCATCAGCGATCCCTCTCGTTTGTCTACCGCTGCCCAATTATTGATTCTCGACATATGTGCTTTCTACTTCATTTTAGTTACTTTTTTGTTTGGTTTTTGATCTGTTTTTTAAGCGTAGCTTACTGGAATATGTAAATAACGATGCGTTGTTTTCGTCACAACATCACATCCATCTGTGCGTTCTTTCTCGTACGGTTTTTTGTGACATCCTTCCACTTTAAATCTCATGTGAGTCAAATCGTGCTAGTTCAGCTCCTATGATGAGACAATGCGAGTTGCAATAATTTCAGCGATCTTTTTCGATTTTCTATTCGTAGGTATTGTTGCCTGATAGCGTTCTTCGTATGCAGTTTCATCGCTGTTTTTCTTATCTTCGATTAGCATAAAGAGGCAAAAAATAGGTTTCGTATGTGACAATGCTTATAATTTTTCCGTTGTGATTTTATTGTGAGGCGTCATGTAGCTTTTTAGCTGTTCAGTGATAGGCTAGGCGTCATTTCCATCCAGGTATTACGGTCTCGTCATGAGATTGGTTCTATTTTTCTCTTAGTTTTTTTCGTATATCTTATTTTTTTCATTAATGTTTGTGAGGAAAAAATGTGAAGGAGATCTATTCAGTCTACTTTTTAGTAGTGTTTGTAAAGAAAGTTACAATACAGATGACGTACCAAATGACGATATTAATATTTGGATTTCCTTCTTTTTTTCTACCATATTTATACAGTTTTCTCACACTTCGTTCTTGATTGTATAGCAGTTTTGTTGTCATTTTCCATGTTTCATTCGCTTAACTCCGTCACACTACGGTATTTATTTTGATTATTGTTGGCTCTATAATTGCGTATCTAATGATATGACTTTCAAAAATTTGTGAACGATTTCATGTTAAACAAATACTTTCAGCCCCATTATATCACAATAAATTAGGAGGATCAAAAATGATACCACAAAGTGACCAACACAGATTAGAATTGCTGCGAAGAAGCGTTTTCGATCTACAATTTCAAACCATTGTTGCCGAGTCAGGCTGCTTACTCTTCCAGGTTATTCTCATGCCAATTCACTCATCCGTTAGTGATGGTACGCTTGGTTTGTTTGGGTCCGGATTCGAACCGGCGTATACGGTGTGGAGAAGGCGTGCCACTGTAGCCACTGCAACCACAAGTCCACGCTGTCCCCGCTTAACGGGGTAGAGACGACATTTGTGATATGTTAGGAAAATCAGAAGTAATATTACTGTGGCTTGTTTTTAGTTTGTGTTGTAATTGCAACTGATTAAAAGTGTTGGCTGGGGTTCGATAGCCGTATTGTAAATCTCAATTTGGGTAGTGATACCTTAATTTTCCCCAAATGCCATAATACAACAACAATCTAAATAACGAGTAAATTATGATAATAAGCATTTTTTCTATATTCCCTAGTAGTAGACGTGGCCTATGCATTCCTACACATGATATGACATGTACGACCATTATAGTAAAACCTTGACGTGACATGATCTGCAGTGTAGATTAGAATCGAGGTAGAGCAGTAGCAAAATTCCAACAAAACGAGAGAATATGTAATAATCGGTGCTCTCCGCATACTGCTACACGTAATATAATGTGCAGGACTATTATGGTATGTGTCTGTCACGACCTGTAATACAAACTAGTACATCTGCATAATAGTACAGAGGATAAAGAAAAGGACTTTTTTTAGTAAAATAATGGGCTTGTGGGCGTGAGTTTTACTACATAGTGTTTGCAAGTAGTTTCAATTTTTAACAAAATTTTATGTAAGTCTGAGATTAGAGTACCACGAGTACACTGGAAATCTCCGAATACAAATTACAACTTTACAAATAGAATTCGCTGGATAAGAAGAATAGAGAGGAATGGAACTATACACGCATTCCTTTTCTCTACTCAGTGAATTGTTCTACTTTCAATATGTTCCGTCATCTTTGAGAGTATTTTAGAAGTAGAAGTGCACGATGGAATTGATTTCCTACTTAGCATTAAATGCATATTGTTATTCTAAATGTAATGTCCGAGCCAAAAGTTTTGAGTGCTCATCATAACTACGAATTCGTCAATAGATTTAGTGTGATTACTTCATAAATAGTGATTAAATGATCCCGGAACTTCGGATCACGGAACAGCACCAACATGATTCTGGTACAAAGTTTTGCAAAAGATAACATGTACTGAGCTGATGCAGTTAACTTATCTGCGTTAAGGCTTATAATACACCGTTCTGTCGTAGTAAGGCGGTCATACAGATAGAATTTTCAAATTTCGCATCTTTTAGGTATTGATTAACAGCTGTTCTTTATTAGATGGGAAAAGCAAATTTAACAAAATACCATCTGAACTGGAGCTTTCGTCATGAAGCCTGTTCTCTATTTAATGTTTGTCTAAGTTCTTATCGTATCATAGCCTTTGGGGATAGTTATTTGTTGCTCAAAATTTAGTGGTTCTCTTTTTTCTATTTCCATTACGTAGGATGCTTAGAGCATATTTTAACAACGACATTTTCCGTAAGTAAAAATGGACAGGTGAATAATGCAGTGAGGTTTTCATTTCTTGCATAATTGACTAAGGCCAACCAATTTTTAGAAGTGAAAGTCATCTATTATTTGGCTTTTCTTCTAAACCTTGTGAATGTTTATTTAATAATTCAGGCATTTATTTGTATTCTCATTTTATAGCAGGTAAATTAGCAATCACTCATATATCTGGGGCATAGCAGTGGACGGAAATTGAAAACATGTTCCTCTAACTTGGAAATGTATGCTACGCTAAGCTTGGTGTCAATCGTTTTCGAATTAGCATTCCAACACATATTTATTGCTTATTGATGTGCTATGAACAGCTCGTTTATCGTTCGAATTGATTCGAAAGAATTTCATTCTGATTAGATCCTCTTCACGTTTTGAAAGAAGCCATGTCGCCGAAACGTTAATCACTATTTGGTGAATATTTTATAGCGAAATAGTGTTTTTTGACTAAAGTGTTCTATTATACTAGCATTGTGTAGAAATGATGTACCCAAATATGAGTTTGTTGCTCGATTATGAAGTATCCGTGTGACAACATATTTGGGTGATGAACAATATGGCTTCATCAGTATCAAATTACTTCAAGGTTATCAACAAGAATATGATGCAATACATTGGGAAACATTGATTGTGAAATAATCAAATGTCTTTATAACAAATAATATACTTCTTAAATGTGCCTTTTTGAACAGCACGTTACGGATGAACTAATGAATTCCCGCTCATGTTGTTTAAATTAGTCATCTCGACGTGATTTTCTGTTGCTTCTGTTTTTGTTCGCATATCGGCTAGACGACGACGTTTTGATGCACGTAATTTTGCTTTTGTTCGCCATCGCACGATTAGCATTAGCACAGAGCTTAACGTCCTGAAAGTATCTGCTAATTAAATCATAGAACTGCGTAGTTGTACGTAAATATATAATAGGAATGATTTCTCATTATTGGACAGCTTTCTTTCAATGCTGAAGGTGGTAGTGTAGTTATTGTTCTTTCGTGACATCTATTACTATTCGGATTATGGAATTTTAGCATTCTATTTATTTCAGATAGAAAATAAAGTGTATATAGTTTAAGTTAGTATAAATGAAAGTTCTTGTGATAGATCAGCCTTAGTACTACCAATATTCAAATAATAAAAACAAGAAGTCTTCTTGTCAGCGAGTAGCATGAAGCTTAAATCTGTTCCATAAAACTGGGTAGTAAAATAATGAAATTAATGCTGCTATAATCTCTCATAGTGTTTTATTTATTTTATTAACGACTATGGAAGGTGATAAGAGTCTTATATTTGCATAGTTTATATTAACGCAATGCTAAGTTAGTCACATTATTTGAAACCAAATCTACTAAGCCCGTAATTTTTCCAATATTTGTATTTCAATACTAGAGGAATAAGCTGCATTGATTTGGCAAGAAGAAACGATCACCTCAACCAATCGTATAGAGCAGAATCGCATTGATTACGAATGTTTAGACGCATCCCAATCGGATCAATTATACTCAAAGCTTATCTTGAAATGATGAATCAAAAAAAATTATTCATTATCACTACAGCTAATTGGTCCAGGTTAATACGGATTAGTTGGTAAACGGAGGTGTGTTTTTGTCGCAAGTACGATCAAATTTTTTAGTAATAGTATTTGAATCTAGAAAACTAGTCGTAGTTATCAGAACCTTTTTCCTATGATATAAGAATGAAATGTGAAATAGAATTTTCATGTTTTCAAAGTGCACGAGATACGATGTGAGACTTTTTTTGGAAGTCATTTTTTTGCAGGTATGAGTAAATGATTTAGTACGAATGTAATTAAGCCTAACAGCCATTAATTTGAAAATTTCTTGAGGAAAAGATATTTCACGTGTTTGTAGAATAACTTACTGAGCATTGAGCTTCTTTTCTATAGTATACGTCATGAGGTTGACACCGCTTAGACCATGTTCTCTCAAATCCGCACCTAGCTCTTCGTCTAGACGAGAAAGACGTAGTCCAATCGGAGAATGTTGCAAAATCTATAAATTTGTATCTCTTGCTTTCTTACATTTCTATTATCATTGCCATTACCATTGGACTGTAGAAAATTGCTATAAATTTATGAGGAAATAAAGTTCAACCTTGATCAACCCTTGTACGATACGTGACGCATTTTTATTTATCCTGATGTTGTGAATTTGATTCAATAGATATCTGATGTGTAAATTGATCCTGAGTAACAAATCCCTATCGAATCGGAAGTTTTTATCCTTTTACAATAACCTAGTTATAATTTATTGAACCTTTAGGAATTCAAGATGTTCGCTATGCTTGCGGTCGCTCTTGAACCTAGTGCGAAACACTGCTGAACCTCCTACTATTGCATTACGCTAAACTGATGGTCAACTGCCCCGGACATGCTTACGATAAAAAAAATTAATGAGTGGTTCTAAAAAATAATACCTACAAAAATAAGTTGGTTAAAGATTAGGAAGTTTATGTGGAATGGTTCCAAAATTAACTGGTCCAGTAGAGGGCGCATGTACATTTGGTGTTGAACAGAATCTTTCACCGAAGTATACCTGCCGTTTTTCTACACGATAATACAATAATAATTCTAATACATAATTCCAGAGTTCGCAAACTCCAAAAATAAAGCCTTCCTTCTTCTCAGAATTGGTGGTTTTGTGCTACAATGATCGAAAAGGACAAGCACAACTGAATTGATGGAGATTGGTCACTTTATATCATCTTATAGATCAGACTCGCATTCAATCACCTCCACGACATTACGACAAAAAACAAACACGTATTTCATACCAAGTGGATTGATCAACACCAAGGCATATCACATTGCATATGTAACAACCAAAATGGAATAAATCCTAACATCAATAATCAGATGATGTCTGCTTATTTCATATAAAAACTCAAAAAATTACTGAAATGGCTCTGAAAAATCTATAAAGAAACAAATAAAAAATAAAGCTATACCCAAAGAATAGTGAAAGCACACAATGCACTAAAAGCACCAATCGTTCCAAGAGCTATCAATTGATAAAATAGTAACGTCATTCCACCACCATACAGCATTCCGGAGAGATCACGCTCATTAGTTACCTGTTGATTCCATGAATAAAGATTACATGATAATATTGATAAGTTTACATAATTTTAGCAGCAATCGTCATCATTATCTACCTAATGCACGTTCATTATAGTTACTTTTTGAGTTCAAATTCCATCCTTTAATTAACTTTTGTGTAATTGTAATTATTGAACATATCCTAGACGACTTACAGCTTCATCGTGACTATGACGTGTTTCTCTGACATTTCCACCTTATGTAGGAATTTTGTTAAGTGTCAATCTATCGAAAATCACAACCGTCTTAGTGAAATTAGTTCATGTGGGGTGTACCACTCATGAAGTAAGGTAATGGTGAAAACCGAGAGATTGCTTCAGCAAGGCTCTAGTAACTCTGGAGAACCATAGTCAAATCAGCGAAACTCCTGCCTCAGCACCATGAATGCTGCAATTGTCCGCTTATGTCGACTTGCGGTAAGACAACTGTTGAGAAACCATCAAATTTCCGATACCGCAGTCATTAATTAAGACGTATTAAACGAACAAATTCGCGGCGTGCCATAGAAATTGCTTTTTACTATGTACGTAGTACTCGAGAATAGTCGCCTTATAAGTGAGACACTGTGCTTTTTATACGCTTGCAAGACGCAAGAAATTATACGCAACAGCTAGAACACTAGACGCAGAAAAATCGACATGAGACCATTGTACGGAAAAACAGTTATAGGACAATTCACATACACATACTTCGCCTTAAAACATGGAAGCATAAGAGAGTCTATATAATCAATAGTTATCCCTCAATCGCTGTAGTAGATAAGTACTTCCTAGACGCATTCTGCAATCAGTTGGAGAGAATCGCTTAAAAATTTTTTGAACATATTTGCTATCCAGGACATTGTTGCGATGTGGAAATCGAAATAAAAAACTGCAGGGTCGGAGAACTTAGAGTAGGATATTGAAAGGGAAGTGGGGAACGTCTTCAAAATCTTGTTCACAGCAGGCGTCCTTTATGGAAGGTCATTATTTGTTGAGAAAGAATACTGCCGATGGATGTGGAAGTCATCAAACAACCTATAGGGAGAGTGATCACGAGATACTATCAAAAGATGATTTCTTAATGATACGACGGTAATACCATCTTCTTGTTTTAGATTTGATCACCGCCTATTTCATGAAAGGGAAAAAAAAATCACTTGTTTTCGAAGGAAAAGTAGGCAAAAAAATACTTGTCACTGCATAAAAAGGAAACAGTAGTCGTTTATGATATAAACGTGCTCAGCGAAATGGCAAATAAGAGAATATATGATCGAAAGCTCTAAGTTATTTATGAAACGATTACAATAACGTGCCAAATACGTTACTCCTCTCAGTCAAAACGCATTTCTGCTGCTTTAAGCGGTACAATGCTTTAAGCAACAAGAGAATTGATGTTTCATCTAACGTCAGAAATCGCTAGTTACGAATGCCGACTATGGAAAATCGTTTCAAAAAGATTCAAAACGATAAAAAGGGGAATGTTCACTGCAAACAGCACAAAAACAAATTGGTCTGAAGGAATGTTGGAGCAACCATTGCGATTGCCATGTTCCTTTATCAACGTTACTCAGTTGACACTGGACACATCAGCTCTCGTTATGATACGAGATTGCTAACCTCAAGTTCAACCTTTTCTGCTCCACGAATTTATCGCGTTACCGTAGAGGACTTTTTTGAAGAGAACCACTAGAAGACATGTTGGTAGTGGTAGGATACGTTGTTAGTAAAGTTCTAACGCATTCATTTGACAGAAGGGTGCTGAACGATGAGATATTCAGAGTTATTGCCTGATTTGCTTGTTCAACGCTATCTGAAATTTTTCACAATTGGGTCATATCCAAGTGCTAGCAAGAATTATAGAAATCTGTCGAAAGATCCACCTGCCGTTTGTTCTAGCTTGGATGGATTACGATAACATTTTACAGAATCGAAACAAATGTAGTGAACGATTGCCAATCAAAAGCGCATATGCACTACATTGACAAACTAAATAACTCTCATCAAAATTAAACAACACTACCTTTATTTTTGCAATTGGCTTTGATTTATTCCTACGGTATTTATTTAATGAATGAAAAAACCTTGGTGCCGTCAGTACTTATTCGATGAGAGATGAAAATTGCAGGGCTGATCATCCCCCAAATAGATCCTATAACGTGGACCGGTATAACGCCAACAGGGTCGTCAATCTGAAATACTCAATTAGAACCGAAATTCTACTATACTGATATCAAGCCTTCATGAAAATGTTGTGCACTATGATCCAATTACTTGTACAGTATTCCAACATGTAGAAACTGCTGAGAATGAAAACAAAAATTCATTGCTAAACTTACTCATTCAAGAATATCATTCGACAACTTTTTCTGATAAATTTATCTAAAATAAAACTGCAGGAAAAATTCTAATTATTATTATTATTATTATTATTATTATTATTATTAT
>KN716232.1:347301-361992 GCA_000816705.1 Dictyocaulus viviparus | reverse complement strand
TCATATGAGGGTTAGGGAGCTCTTTACTTTTTTGTGAATCCCTAATCTACGCGATGGATTACGACTATAACATAAAGTGTAGACCCTTAACTTGGTCGACTAATTCCACACAAGTAGGATCCCAGGCATGAGCTTGATCTAATACTTAAAAACTTATGCTTCTCGCAACTTTAAAATGAGCTAAGAGTTTGGTATCTGAGGAAACTTTCTCAGATCTGCATGTTCAGTGTGTTATGTCTTCCTCGTGTTACCGATCGTCTAACTGCCCAGTGTCTTCAATGCACGGTTTAGTGTGCAACGTATGGAAGCAGTAGCAGTATACATTGAAGTTGAATACAGGGATTTTTGAGAATTCTTATTTTGTTGCCATACGTGGTTTCAAACCTCTATCAAGTGCTATTGCCTTCTTCGTAGTCGATTTTAATCCGAATAAAAGTAACTACTGATATCTTTGTCCTCATTTAGACTTCTATGTTGGATTATGAATGTCCACGTTCTTATCAGTTATCGAAATCTTGTTCAGAATGATAAGCTCTTTTAAATGGATGAGGACATGCTGGAGGTTTTATGGTGATTTTTTTTTCTAAATTATCATAGCAGCATAGAGATTTATCAAATTTACTTTCATCATTGTGACGTCATTTCAAAAATATGTTTGTAAAGATTATTTCTAAGTAAATTAAAATATCAGTAGAATAAGCTTATATATTACAACAGATATTAATAAGAAATTTGCTCAAAGGGAAAAGAATGAAAACGTGAAGAAGATAAGTTCTTTGGATCTCGTTAACGGCTGTTGAGTTTTAGTTGATTTTATTTTGAATATTTTTCATTTTCAGCTTTTCAGATATCTTTCAAATTTGAATAATTCAGATTTTGAGACTCACCGTTTGACAGTATCACGACAATGTAGAGAACTGTGGCTAAGATAAAACACAACACCGCAGAAACTGACGGTTTTCCGTTTATGCGTAACATTGACATCAAAATTCTGTGATGAAAAATTAGCTAATTCATTTTAGAATCTAATCGATATAGAACAAAAAAAATCATACACATCAATAATTTTGCAATTTATCGCATATCGAGCACACTTAACCTTTGAAAGTTTGGTGTGTATCTGATATGACGGAGATAAGTCGTATTGACTCGAGAACTCAAGTATTTTTCTTTGCTTAAGGTTTAATTTTTACAAAATTGTCATATAGCTTTAACGAGGTTGATGTAACATCTGTTGAGGTAATCAGTTGAGTATCGACCATAAATGAAACAGGCCAATCGCCAATTTGCGTCCCGATGTGCCATCGTTTCCGTTGTGTTCAGCAACGAAGACCTGCTAGCTGTTAGTAACTTGGAGATTTCCATGCTGACTAGCATGTGAAAAGTTGATCTAGTGGATTAATAAATACTGGCAGTAAATTCTTTATATATTCTGACTTCATCTGTCTTAGACTTAATCTGTTACAGGCCGTATTTTGGAATCGTCAGTTACCATGAATCGATCTTCTTATCGTACTAACCTTAGATAACTGTCCCTCATTTGTTTCACTCAAGTCGCTGCTCAACTATTCTTCTACTGCCAATCTAACCGTTCAAATTACGAACTTACTGCTGACTGGTGACTTTGTAGAATATGCAAACTTTTCTGCTTCTCTTGTCCAATATATAGAATACTATTGATTTTGTATCGATAGCAGTTGCAAGTTGAATCATACACAACAAAGATGTTTATTGTCGATTTTGGACCGCGTTTTTTAATTTCAGGCAATCTAATCCGGTCGTTAATTGCTAGAAATAAGGAATGTGTAGGATTATGCAGGAGTTAAAAGGTTCAGGTATGAGGACGTCGTACTTAATTTTTCTAGCATGAATCTAATGATCTTTAATTGATGTTGAATTTCGATTTGAGCGTTTGTGCGTTGCCGCACGTAATAGAGAAGTCAGTGACGTCAACGGGTACTACAGTTCGTTTTTGATTAGCCAGCTTGCTGCTTTGCCTCTGAGGTTTTTCTCGTCATTCCGTACTTGTCTTTCCTATCACTACCGTATCATAGGTTACTCCAACGTCATAGGTTGAGGAAAATCATAAGTTACTAATATTTATTATTTGAAAGCGGAAAAGCAAATTGTTACTCAGCACTACCTAAATTAGGATTTGAATAGTTAATAAACTAATAAAAATAATAAACCTCTAATCCTTACCTCATTTCAGTAGGATGGCAAACAGAAACGAGCTACAGCAATCTTCATAAGATAGTTTTCGAACTCGTTATGCAAATGAGGATATTTTTGATGAAGAAACGCAACTCATATGATAGTTTAAGCTTTCCGATAGCTACAAAAAAAACGACTCAAACTACTGTAAAAGAAAAAGAGTAAATATGTTTTTGATAAACACTAAAATATCGATTGATTCATGATTAAAACAACTGATAAATAAATAGGTAAATAAAATTTCAATCATAATATGTACAAATAAATACTGACGTCAAATATTGAGATGATGTAATGAGTTGCATATAAATGAAAGTCGTTGATCATGCATTCACTTCATCCTGGCCAACTACGTAACTGAAAAATTCTTTGTTTTTTTTTCTCTTGTTTTAGGAAATGCTGCTATGACGTCATACACGTTGATCGTTTTAACAAATATTCGGAAGTAATAATATATGGTGATTAAACTAATACGTAGAATTTTTGAATGATGAGAAAGAAAAAAATGATCAATTCTTGAAGCTCATCAGATTATTCGGTCCTTAAAACATCGAATGAACAAAAACACTCGATTTGAAATGTTACGCCTCGATTTACCCTCACACAAACCGTACTCGTTCGTTTTCCTCTGAGGTTTTTCATTTCTGAGATATCTATAGATTGGTATCGGATAGGTATGGAAGAACAAACACTTGTCACTTGGTAGTAATCGGTCCATTTCCGTTAATTTCGATTGAAAAAAGCGTAGATTGACCGGTATGATGAAGAGGCTGTTTAATTTTTTTTTCTTACCTCCCTTTTATAAACTCGATGTGAGTTTTTCATAGAAGCTTTAGATTTTTGCGTTCGAATTTAGAAAATTTGTCAGTGATTGAGGAAGCGACGTTCTTACGACGCTCCTCAATCCTGACATTTTAGCCATGTTTTTTAAAATCAATAGTTTCTCTCGCTATTACGGTAATCAGTGGGTGCATTATTGCACGAAGGATTACTGTATGTAGTTGTAACAAAAATCGTCCTGTGTTTTTTGTTTTCGGTTTATTTTCTCATCAAAAAAAAAAATCACGGCCTAATTAGGCATAACGTCTAATAAAACTAAAGCTCAATCAAATCCATGAATCACTGTTTTTTTCCAATGAAAAATCATTATTTTTGAATTCATTCAAAAAGACTAATCAGGACGGAGTATTTTTATTGTCTCTAGGATTTGAAAGTACTGAAAGTGAAAAGACTGATAAAAACTGAAAAAAAACATGCTACAGAATATATTGTATTGTTAAGGTTGAAAATTACGAGAATATGCAAATTTTGGAGATTAATAAGCTTACAGGGGGTGCGGTGGAGCAGTGGTGGAGGGGCCACTATGACACGCCAGCCCGAATATGTTCGCGGCCGTCTCCCAGGCCTATGAAGCCTGTCATCCCTCCAAGGTCGGTAAATTGATACCAGTGAAATTTGGGTAAGATAAATAGTCCTGACATGGTGAAGAGTTATCAACTCAATTCACTGTATAGACCAGGTCCATATTCAATCACCTCATTTTGAACACGAGGGATTGATCAGACGTATCCCGCCATAAGCGATTGATCAACGCCGAAACATATCTTAATAAGTCCTTCTATCAACTTATTCAGACTGTTGATTATCGATTAGAAAACAAAAAACGTGAGCAACAATTGAAAAACAATTAGTAGATCAAGAATTTAATGAATACGGTAATGCGTTAAGTGTGTAAAGCAATCATAAGAATTGATTTTTAAAGATGATCTACGCGTTTTTTTTTCATTCTAGGGTTGAAAAAAAAAGAAACTATGAAGAAAACAAAATGCAACACGAATTCATTTGTTAGCAATTCGTGTTATTTAGGAAAAATTCAAGGAATCATATTGTTGTATGATACATTCATGAAAATAAAAAATGTTTATTAGAATAACAAATCGTCGTCATCCCTAGAATTTTTCATTGAAAAGAAAATTCGAATTCAATGAATAGTTTTCCTTTTGTCCATGAATTATTTTACGGACTTTGTCTTGAAATATCTACCAATTTACCTTATAACCTCTACGAGTTCTTAATGAGTCACAAAGAGTTTGAATCTGTAGAAGTTTTGATCTACCTCGATACGATACTGTTTTTAGTTTTCTATGAAAACGACACTAAATTCTACTGATTAATAACTGATCAATGATCGTTTTTACTAAATTCAAATTGAATTCAATAATAAAGAATATATTAAATAAGATCGGATCGATCAATATTTAATCATAGAAATTTTATATTATAATAAAATAGAGGTATGAGGGTAATTTTTAATATGAGGAATAAAAGTTAGAAATTCACTTCAGTATTCATACATATTAGCATCACATGTAATTAAATTATTTTCAAACATAAAAACCCGAAAGAAAAAAAAAAGCAATGTGAAAAAGAAAAAATTAAAAAATGAAATCGAATTATAATCTGTGCATATTATTATTTAATATGACATATATTTATGTATATTCAATAGAAATGAGGAAATTAAGTGAAAAATTCACTACCTCATCATTTGAGAGCGTTCAAAAAAGTGAACACGAAAAAAAAAAATTAGTGCTTAACCTCACAATATCGATTGATTAGAGGTGTAAAAACATCATCTGTTTAGTTAAATTCGATTCAATGTAATATTATTTTTGTTTTGAGTTTGAATGATTGTTACAGAATAAAATATTATGTGAACGGAGAAGTGATGATTGAGGTATCAAAATGTACGGATGAGGTTCGTTGCTACAGACAGGCTGTATAAGCCCGTTATTGTTTTGAGGTCTGTGTAAATTAGTAACAGAGGAATTTACGTAGTATTAGAAGCATTGACATTGATAAATATTTTGATGACTCCTCATTTAATCAATACACAAGCTAATCAATGCTGAACATTTTTGAGTTTATAGTGATTAGTGAGAGATTAGTTTTCTTGATTTTGTTTTATTTTCAATTGATATCGAGTTCAATGGATGTCAATATGCCATTGAGGTTATGAAATTGGATTGGTGTTGAACATATTGTATTTCAGAAGCCGTTGAATAACGTCGCTTACATAACACGAAAATACTGTACTGGTTTAACTACACTTCGATGTGATCGAGATCGAAGATTCGATTTCATTGTCGCTCACATTTCAATGACATTAATCTTTCATCTTTAAGCTTATTCATAAGAAGAAGTTCACTATTCATATTCTTCACTCATATCGAAAATCAATAACAATACGTTCCTCATTGAGTCTATTTTACGTGATTACATAGAATATGCTTCTACTAGTTAAGCTCTCATCATTTTGCTCATAAAGCTTATTCTGATTCTAAGACATTCAGTTGCTAAGTGTGTATATGTACATATACCTCAAAGCTTTTCGCTAAAACCTCACAATACTCATTTATATATTTATTGTTTTACTGAATTTTCTTTTTAGTTTATTCGTTATTACTATGGGAGAGATAGACAAATTCTTTATGTATATTTCTTGATGAATGTTTGGTTCAATGCTATTCGTTTCATAAGTGATAAAAATTCAAATGAGGTCATTTAACATAGCAGGCAGTTCACATTGAGTTATTGACCTCACTTTTACGTCAGAGTCTTCCACATTGATTTTTTAACCTCTGTTTTGCATCGGACTTTGAATTTTTAGAACGCTAGATTTACAAAACAACGTCATTTACTATAATTTTTAACCAAGTTCTCTTTCAAACGATAGTGATGCTGTTGATAGTAACATGTGGTAGCTAATGGAATACCTCCACGAGGATGCCAATAATGCTAAGAGTTTGAAGATGGTCAAGAAATATTTTTGAACTAGAACTCCTCAGTAGACGAAAACGTAAAGCAAGACAGGCAAGTACCATTTAACGTTCTCGCTTGCGAACCTGAACTGAGGAACCATAACAGAAGCACTTGAAGAAGAAATTACAAAGTCAATTCTGTTGCCAGCCACATGACAATGACAATATTCATCTGACGCCTAGCTGGAACACTAAGCGCTACTAGAAAGATAGTAGATTTTCAACCCTGATCTTTGACTAATCTGATTTTTAACCGAATCCCCTCGGCTACCATATTATTCTACCTCCAAATACAAAGAGCAAAAGCGAGTATTTTTTAAGCCCGAATATCCGATGAATCATCGACTACTTTTTCTTGCCAACTCGAATCTTCTAACGCTTTGTTGATCGCCAGTTGTCGATCCAACCTGAAGGAAATGGTGTACTTAGTGGAAATGATTGGTTGGTAACTCCTCGTCTACGCTGAGCAAATACTTAATCAATGAATGCTTAATCTGTATGTGGCGTGGTTTTGAAATCATTATTGACAATGACTACACATAAGTTACATGCAAAACAATCGAGGATAAGGAGTACTGGACTCATGGTCTGTATAAAATTCTATCAATTTATAAAAGTCGGAAGCAGCCTAGTTCTTCACCAACTCTTTCACATTGCAGGAATGCTACTTAGCCAATAGTTGGACCTCATCAATAAGAGCTCTTGTAATAAATTACAGCACTAAGTGAATCATCAAAAATTATAAGAATACGTTACACTACTTTCGCGTGCTATACGGAGGTATGGAAGATTTATCGGTGTCCTCTTAACTCTTTTATGGATCAACGAGAATACAGGTGGTCGCGAGATGATAAAACCCTCAACCTTGAACAAAACTTCGGTACTTTACACTGAACTCAAACGAAGTAGAAACCATTTGTTACAATAATAATGGTTTCAACGTTTGGAAAACGCTGGACGCTCAGAGCTTACTGAGTTTCTATGAAAATCTTATGTATTTTTTGTTTTATTAATGAATTTTATTAAGTATTTCAGAAATACGATGGTCAAATTATCACGTAAAAATAGAAAAGTATTAATTTTTGCGACGTTAATCATCACTTTCACCATAATTCTCTATATAATTGGAACGATGCCAAACGGTGAGTAGAAGAATCTTTCGAAATCTTTTTATTAAAACATTAAATAGTATGTGAGGAAGCAAAAAAAAAACCAGACTAATTAGTTAGAAGCACCTTAAAAGCGATCTTATCTAAAAAAGATGTTGTCACGACGTTTGCGCTTACAGCATTCCTTTGTCGGTAGATTGTTTTACGACGACGGAATACATAACCTCTCCAGCTTACTTGGATTTCAAACCTCTTTCTATTGAAGCATATCTTACCACAGAAATCATGATAAGCTTTAAACTCTGAAACCGACTAAAATAACCAGAGCCTTCCTTTCACATCGCTTTCTTCCAAATAAGGTCGATGAACGCACTTTCAAACTTGAACTTCTCACATCAGTCCTCGAAAAAATCACATCTCATAGAGATCCGATTAAAAAAGTACACATCATTAATGATATTTACAGAAGCATATCAGATAAGAAAATTGGATAGTAGATACAGATAGGAAATAACAATTATAGAAGACAATTACATAGGAAACAAATAGCCTCATAGAAGCCTTATACCTTATGGTGGGAACGTTGTGGAACCGAATCCATAACTGGAAACGAATATCAGAGAACGGAAGGTAGTCTCACATCCGTGTTATCGCGTACGAGGAAGACCATTATGATGAACGACGTTTGCTGTAGGACGATACCAATGAATAAAAACCTTTTGAAGTGAGCGTAATAGATAAAGTCGGACCATTCATGTGACCATTTTAAGCGGATAAATATCTAAACTGTTTTAAGTACTTAAAAGGTCATAAATTTCAAGTACAAGTTAGTTAGCTAGTTTACTGTATCCGTAAGTAAATAGAAGCTGATGAAAAACATCTTAAGCTTGATGTTGACGGTCTATTATTATAGAAGTTTTTGTTGTGACATTATTACGACTCCTATGAGGTTATAAATAAATGAGTTAAATGTATAAGAGTATTGAAATTACAGTGCCTCCATTGGATCCTTTAATCATCGTTATCACACCGACTTATAAGCGACCAGCTCGTTTGGCTGATATGACAAGGTGACAAAGAACTTTATCGAAAAAAAATCATACATTGAATATTTCAAAGTATAACAACCTCATAGAATGAACAATTTTGCGATTTGAGCGCACATTTGCGACCTCGTGAACTCAGTGATGACGTCATTGATTTCATTACGATCAATTGTGTTCATCTTTATCGTGTAGTTTCGACTTTGTGATTTCGATTTTTGTAAAGATTTTCATTTTTCTAACGTTTCTTATTTTCTATTTCATCCATAATTTGTAGATTCGCGAATACGCTTCGTCTTGTACCGTACGTTCATTGGATTGTCATAGAAGACGCCATAGAGACGTTTCCTTATGTGGAGAATATCCTACGACGTTCAACTCATGCTTACACCTATTTTGCCCTACGTTCACCTAAAGGATATCCAAGTATAGTAATCTATTCAATTTTCACTACTATTTCCTCTGCCTCTAACATGAGTACTCTTTTATTTTGTTGATCTCGATAGATCGATCGATTTGATGTTATGAATTTCAACAACATAGCTTCTATTTGTTTACGAATAAAGTGAACTAATTTGCATATAGATGTCGTTTTTAAGCACTATTTTTTGTAGTTCTGTCTTGATGAGGATGTGTAAAGCAGTGTTAGTAAGTACCTTAACGTTACCTTAACAGTAGTTCGTTACTGCTTCTAGGCGTACGGCACTAAGCATCTCTACGAGGACAGTAAACTGGCATTAAAAAAATCTAGGAAAAATGAGCAGAAATTACTGGATAAGCTGATTTCCTCAACTAAATGTCTAAGGGTCATATTTACAATTAGTCAACTCTTATGACATTACAATGAAAAGCAGCATGGCTGATCCTATTTGATTCGATTATGTTGAAGCTTGCCTTATCATTGATATCGTCGTGAATCACTTACAGTAGTTGTTTGTAAGTTTCGACATCAACTATTAGACCAAATAATTGAGTTTCTTCAACTTATTCGATGTTGTTGAGCTGAACGAAGAGTTGCATGGTTTCAAAATATAAAGCAGATGAGGAAAAATCTTTTATTTAAGATCGAGGTTGGTATCAACGTACACAGGCGTTACAATTTTTACGTACTCATAGTGTATCCGTAATGGGTAAACATGAAAATGCCGTTGTATTCTTTGGAGACGATGATAACTCGTACGATACACGTCTATTTACTGACTATATCAGACATGTTAAAAAGCTTGGAATGTGGGCTGTCGGTAAGCGACATTGTCTACCTGTAGACGACAATCAACGAACATTAAATGCTTTCAGAATACTGTACTTGTTTACAGGTTTGGTAGGCGGAAGTCCAGTAGAATCACCTAGAGTCGTTAACGGTACGGTAGTTGGATACAGTGTGCATTGGGGAAAAGAACGAAAATTCGCTGTGGATATGACTGGTTTCGCTGTAAATATCAATGAAATATTGAGGTAAATAACTAAGTTAAAGCTTTCTTAACTCGTAGTATATTTCAGAATCGAATATTCATTATCAGGATGAATTTAGAACTAACGTTGGTTTTGGGAAGTCATGCCCAAGTGGATTAACCGCTCCGGAGCCGTGTTTTCTAGAAAAGATGGGATTCGTCCAAACTGATATCGAGCCGTTTGGATTCGATGATGATGGAAAGAAAGTTAGTTTCAACCCGATACTTTGGAAAAGCTGACATTCATAGACGAAACCTAATACATGATCTATTGATTTTCTTCATTTTGCATAGAAGTATTGTATAATTATATTTGTATAGGTTTGTACAAATCATCGACAAAAATACCATTATGAACACTGGAAGATGATCAGAAAATGTTGTTCTAGTTATTTTTGTGATTTTTCGCTATTTTATAATAGGGTTATCTTCAAGAGGGTGCAGTGTGTTGTGAATAGTTCTAGTCGCTTTTGCCATCGAATATAAAGGGACAGAGGCGCAATGAGTTATTTGACGGACGCAGAATTGAAGTGGATCAACGCCAATTACGCTCGATTATCTTTCACAAGTATAAGTTGTAGGCCAGTAGAGGAATACGGTTGAGAAGATCAGCACTGCGTTCGGATAGAGCACAACTAGCGGACGGACTGTAAGTGCTTCAAGGGGCTCTATTACCTCGTTTTCGACAAAAACCCGTCTGTTCAACTAAAGCCTAATCTCCAAGCTCACGAAATAACGTCCTAGTGCGATAATTCTAATAGTGGTTTTGTATCAACAGGTAATGCTATTATGAAAACAGCTTGGCGAGAGGTAGTATAATCGGTGCAAACACATCTAAGGGGAACAACTGAGGATGCTGACCGCAACAGTGAGAGAGAAGCGTCTAAAATGGCTAAGACTCGCCTTTCTTCACGATCACGCTTGACATCAAATTGTCTAATTGGCCGAATCCATTATGAGGAAACTGGGTTCGGATACGATGGAAGAACACTTTCGTGTAACTTTGATATTGCTCCGTGTTATCCAATCCTTGCTCGAACTCCACTTGCATTGTGGTGAGTATGAGATAAGCTTCAGCGGTGAATACGAGCGTTGTCTATGCAGTGGGTTCATTTGATAACTTTTCGCCAAGTCAAAGTTGCTTATCATCCGGAACTTTTCTACCACTATTTAACCAACCATGAGGGATCGAAACCTCAGTAAACTTGTGTAGAGGATTCAAATTCGGATTCGGATCTGTGTATCACTATGATACCTTTATTATAGAGCATAGTGATTATAATATTGATTACTTGTTTTGCTTAGTCAAATGTTAAAATAACAAAAATTTTGAGATGCCAAGGAATTGATTGGGCAATCCAAAGGTAAAAAATAGTTAGCGGAGTAACTTTTTAGTACGGTATTTTAGCAGATGATCCGATGAAGTACGGTGGTTCTATTGAAAAGCCAACGAACTATTTAATTTGTCCGTTTGTTTATTTTACAGTATATTTTCAAAAACAGAAATATTTACAAAACAAATAATCTGCAATCGACGAAAATCAATAATTTTTTCAGCTTAATCGCGAAGTGCTCGTGTGGCATACGAGAACGGTCAATCAAGACTTTACTAAGGAGAAATACGATGTGAATGGATTTTTGGTTGAAATCTGAGGGAATTTCAATCGATCTAATCAATTCCATCGACTTCAACCACCACAACTGTTTATGCAAACATTTTCAAATTGCTCAACTATACGAAATTCTATCACCACCACTATCATCCAGCTCTCAAATTTAAGCTTAATTGAGTTTCATTTGTTGTATGGAGGGATTTAAAGTGATTACGGTATCTGAAATTCACTTCTATTCGGATATTCGTCTGTTTTCTTTTACTTGGTCACTCTAAATTTTTTGCATTGGAATGAGGAAAAAATAATCTCACTGTATATTTACGTACCAAAATCGAATACAATATAGCTTTAATTGTGTTACATTTAACTGTTACTGTATGAAATTTTTCATCGTCTTATAATTTTTATTTATGTAAATGTAAATGTAAATGTAAATGTAAATTTATGTCTGTACGCAGTCGTACATGCGAAGCTTTCAAATCTTACGAGAGCAATAGACGTGATGCGTATGAATAAGGAACATGATGGCTGTGACACCATGAGCAGTGGTACGACGTATTCACAAAGGCTGTAGAAGGAGACTATCATACTCAACGGTTTCCTCAAGCGAAAAGTATTTATTAAACTACCCCCGCACTACACAGTCAGAAATGGACGTTCTGATGTCTGCACGACGTTGTCGTGGATCAACGGGAATACAGGTGATGCAGGTGATTGTTTCTATCCGCACGCAGATCGCCTAGGAGCAAGATTTTTCACTACACCAATGCAAGGAGAATTGTCTACATTCATCTGAATCTATCGCTTTAAGTACGTAACACGTTGTATAATATTTCTCTATGAGGTTTGAGTTCTGCTTGTATTCTTGAGAGTTTGAGGTCAACTCAACATTATCACGAATATAAGAACTTCATTTTAACCTATGATGATTGATAGAAAATGAATAAAATACATTGAATGATAAAAGTATTTGACGTATATCTAGGCTAGCTATTGTGGAAACTAAAACAGAGTTGGAAGCTTTAAGCTTTTAAATGTTTTTGAAAAGCTAAAATGCTTTAAGAAAGGTAAAATACAACTATCATAATTAACAGCAATCGTCAAGCTTATATCGTACGAAGCTTATGCCGTATAGTGTAGATCAAAAATAATGACATAGTTACGGTAGTATTGTTAGCTAAGGTGATCAACATAGAGAATTAGTATAGACTGATATCCTAACATTTCGAGGTTGTAATTTTGAGTCATTTGCGTCAACATTTGAATTTTATGTAGATTTCAATAAGAAGCTTAAATATCGTAGTGCTTTAAAGAGAACCTCGTTTTAACTTAATTGCTGATTTGGATTCGAATTCAGGAAGTTAACATAAATTCTTATGTTGAGGAAAAGCAAATAGCTTATTTGGCAACTAATATATTTTACTTACTGATAGAGGAAAAAAAAATTATCTGTTCCTCTTTTATAAATAAATATAAGCCTTAGAGCGATCTCCATAAAAATGAATGAATTGAATGATTTTGAAGAGATGTGATTAGAAAAAAAAACAATGAGAAGAAATAATGAGGAAAAAGAGTTCAAATCAGTGAAAAACTGTCATAATAACTGAATAGAGGCTTACTTCGCTCGAAAAGAAAACGATAAAAACCTCATGTATATGACCTAAAATACTTCACCTCATAAATACCTTATGTAAATGAGTGAAATCTATTAGAAAATAAAAATCATTGAAGAAGTTGTCGTAGCCGCAGGATATGAGGACAATGAACAATTCAGCTTCTTCTCATCGTTCATTAGTTCATTTTTTTTTTTCATTGTTCGACTGTCACGTCAAATTAACTTCATTCTTCTTTTTTTTTTGCAATCTCTTATTTCCTCCACGTTTTTTTTCTTTTGTTCGTAGCCGTAATAGAGAGAACAATAGAAGAAAAAAAACTGGCTAATTAATTAAATGAATCAACTACAAGAGCAAAAAAAAAGCCGTCGAATTTCATATTAACTTTAGTTGTCTTTAAAGCGACGAAAAAATCTGCATAATGCAAGTGCACAGATACCGTATCGCTGTAGATCAAAAATATGTCGATTTTGATCTAAATAATAAAACACACCAAGAGATCAAAAAGAAAAACGAAAAACGAAAAAAAAACAATGTATAAGGTATAAGCAAGAGAAAAAGAGAAAAAAATTCAAATTAAATCAATACGTCGATTAAATTTACATAATAGACTAATTGTTAAGACAATTGATTAATAAGGTAATCAATAACATATTGATCAATTGAATCAATAAAAATTATAAGAAAATTATAATGAATGTAAAAGGATAAGGAGATGAAAATTACAATTCTATAGAATAAAATTTGAATTTAAACAATTATCAACAATCTACTAGGCAATTAACACTTTTTTAAAGTTTATTTCTTGTTTATGATAAGATCAGATAAGATAAGCTTTGACGTTGATCAGTTCCTTGCGGAGGGATGCACCAACGTATTCGTGTTCAACGTGATATCATGGAGATGGATAAAAGTGAACCTCCTCTATAGAATGAATTGAGCTGACTACTCTTCACCCCGTCAGTGCTGATTATCTTTCCCAGATTCCTCTGCTGCCAATTTATCGACCTCGGAGCAATGGCGAGTTTGGTATGCCAGGTAGGTAGGTGACTGCGAACTGATTCAAGACGGCGTGGCACTGTAGTACCTCCACCACTGCGCCACTGTTCCCAATTTGTTGTTTAAAATATTCTAATAACAATAATGTCTTCAAAAACAGCTCCTCTAAACTCTTAAGGCTAAATCGTTTAGGAATAAATAGGAAATAGTGTCGATTGGCTTGAGACGATCTACTGAGCAGCTACTGACGTCAAACTTACTAAGCTTTGTTGGCTATCGAGCAAAATGTACTGTAAATATGAGATCAATACGAAGTACCTCACTACTATTGCGCCGCATGACCTCCCTGTGAGAATACGGTAGTCCATTTTAAGTGCGTTGAAAAATTATGAGTACACTTTGAGTGCATCATTTTACTACACGCTACACTATGTTATTGTACACAGATTTGAAGTTGACCTCAGGCGTGACCTCATTTTCAACATCCTTCTGAGGTAGATGAAATTATACCATAGTAGTGTTGAAAAGATGAGCACCATTTACTTCTGAGAGATCATATCACATCGATAAATCACTTGCTTTAAATCATTCAAACGATTTAATAATTAAGCTGAACCTCAGCGTGAGGAAATTAATAGTTCATATGGTTATTGTATTTACACAAATAAACTAAGAGGAAAACAAACGAAAAAATAAATAATAACAATAAATAAAATAGATAGAATAAAAATATTAAATAAATAATAATTCATAAATGAATAATAATAAGAAAATAATGAAATACAAACAATAGTAAATAAATAATATTAATAAAAAATAAGAATAAAT